>LIEC01005954.1:0-82329 GCA_001925005.1 Drosera capensis | reverse complement strand
AATAAACCTTATAGTTAAAGATGACCTAAAAGATGAAACTATTAAACACTATATGTAATGTATCCGTAATGTTTTAATGTTTGTTAATAGTACTGGCAAGAAAATACAGGAACTTAAGCTTTATGCAAGGAGATGAGAATGAAGTTTTTGAAACCGTTGTTGGATGTTCAATATCGTTGGAACTCGATGTACTTGATATTGAAGAGAGCAGTGCAATACAAGGAGGTCTATAACCAATTCGTCATGTTAAAGTTTTCGAAAGGGAAGTTTTCAACCAAATGTTGATATATTGCGCAATGTTTGTGCAAATTGTTGGAGGTCTTCTAGAAGGCAACATCAAAATTATCGGGTGTTTACTATCCTACTTCTCATCTTGTTCTTTCCGAATTGCTTAATATAACTAGATTGTTAAATGAATATAGATATCTACAAGCTTTTATCCATGTCATTGAAAAAATGGAGGCTAAATTCCTCAAGTACTATGAGGATAACCCTCCATTTTTTTTATTGCAAGTGCTTTGAATCCCCTAATAAAATTACAAGGGGTAGAAAACATATTAGATGCAATATATGAGAGCTTAGGAATAAGACATAGTGATAAAAAAAAGCAATTCAAGGATGTTATCAATGGAATGTTTCAAGTTTATGACAACAAAGATGGGAGACAACATATTGTCTCATTTGGAGCTTATAGTGCTAGTACTTCCTCACACCCATAAAATGAGGATTAATATCAATATATTTATAATTTTGTTAAGAATAAGAAGCCTAATAATGCAAAGCAAAATTTCAATGAATTGACCTTATATAAAAAAAAATAAAAATGACTCCATTGCTTTAATGTCTCCCAACGATTTAGTCAATTTTGATATCTTACCTTGATGAAAAGTTTCTTCCATGCACTATCCTGTTTTGGGAACAATGACACGTGATATTTTTAGTGCTCAAGCTTCTACAGTGGCAACTGAGTCATACTTCTTCGCTAACCGTTGAGTGCTTGATGATAGAAGAAGTCGACTTTATCCCGAATCTTTGAAGTGTTTGGTATGTTGGAAGGATTATCTTGATCCTAGATACCGGGAGAAAGACAAGAAATCCGACGAGGTGACTTCCAATTCGGATGGGAGTTTGGAAAAGATAGTAGATATTATGACTTCTTTAGAGTGATTTTTTGATGTCTTTAATAATGTATGTAACAATAATATTTTGGAATGTTAAATAAGTTCACGAGGAAAGATTTTATGTACCTTTCATCTTGTATTTTTGTTTGAAATTAATAAAGTAACTTAGGTTTCGCTCGGGACCTAGACAAGTTTGGGCTTAGTATTGTACAAATCATGATGAAACGATCAAAATTTTCATCTATATATTAAAAATATAAGAAAACATCTCAAAATTGTCAACGTTTTTCAATAAACCGTCAACGTTTTTGGAACATGTATCTTTATATTTGGAACATGTATCTTTCGACATGGATTTGTTATTCTTTTAATAACTTTTTAAGTTGTCACTTTCTCATGCCAATATATTGTTATGTTGATGACACGTAAAACTTTATTATGTATGAAACTTTGAAACAAATGTAGCAATTCAAATGTTGTTATGTTATTTGGAACATATTGTTATTACAGGTTTATAAACGTAACACTTTAAAAGGTTAAATTTTTTTCATTTTTGGAAATAAAACCCGTGAATGGTTATCTTAACAAGGTAACCGTTCACGGTTTACATCAAACAAGGTTTCAGGAAATATACATCTCAATGATTAAAAATCGTTGCCGGTTTAGTGAAAAACAATGGTTTCTTAAAACCGATGACGGTTTTGGAACACTGAGATGGGCAGATTCCTATAAGTTTCTATGCTCTTAGAATTGTTATCAATTTTTGATACTGTGAACGGTTATGAAAAAATACAACGATAGTAATTTTGATATTTCAGAAAAAAATATATATATATAAAAAAGACCTTATAATCCAATCATAAGGGACAAAGCAAACCCGGATAATTTATAAGGTTGTGTCGGGCTTTGGATCGAGGACAGCCCTGACCCCTGTCCAAGTGCTGTGCCGGCTGACCTGGTCAAAGTCAAATGGGCCGGGCCAAGCACAGGCTCTCCACGGGCCGCCCGGGCCGTTACATGGCAACTCTCACATTCACACCCCATTCGCTCGCTCTTCCTCTTGCAGTTGTTTGCTCTTTCATCGATTCGCTTCACCAAACAGGTTCGATTCTTCGTCGTTTTCGACTTCAGATCTGTGCTCATTGTGCGCTGAATTGATAAATCGATGTTGATGCTGTGCTTGTTTTGATGTTTGTGGTGGATTTGTGGATCTGTGTTTGTAGCGTCGTGATTGAATCTGAAATGTAGGTGCGGTTTGGTTGAATTTGTGGAATTCTGAGTTCGATTTTGAGTGATTTGAGTTTTGTTTCGGGGTGGAGATTGATGGTTAGGAGATTTGGTGGGAGTGGTGATGTTGAGGATGGTTGATTTGGTGATTGGAGTATGTGTGGACTTGAATTTGACGGAAATTGGGAGCGTGAATGATGAATGTGGTTGTGTGTCGGGATGATAAGTGAAGTGATTAGATCTGGATTTGAGGATTTCAGATCTCTGTAGTCTGCCGTGTGCTGCTTCATTTCGTGGTCGTCGGAAGCATATCTAGATACGTACTAGGGTTTTGTGATGTGCTCCTGTCATCATAGTTTGGACCAGTTATGAAGATACAATCAAATTCTATGGATACTGTAATTGTAATCTGAGATAAGTGTCACCTTCAATTCATCTTTGCTTGAAGATAGTTTGGTTTGTGTCCATTACTATGATTTGTGTTTGTGGTACATGCATCTCCTAGCTATGTCTTGCGAAGCAGTTGCAATGTGCATAATGTAAAGCTTGCTTAGAACGGTAGGATGAAATGCTTTAGTCAGTAGTTCTAGTCGAATTTCATTGCTAAAATTTCCTCCGTGTCTGTTTTCGGGTTGATTTTATTGTGCTGGTTTTGCATACTTGAAAGTTTTGTTGTGTATTAGACATGTAGTTTGTTTGTAGATCTAACTCAGTAGTCCTATAGCCTTCTTGAAATGTTCTATGTTAGTTTATTTGATTATCTGACTCATAACGGTTCACTGATCTTTGTAATGCTTCCAGGAAATATGAGAGAAATCCTTCATATTCAAGGTGGCCAGTGCGGAAATCAGATCGGTTCCAAATTCTGGGAAGTTGTTTGTGATGAGCATGGGATTGATCCATCAGGAAAATACATTGGTACATCTGATCTGCAACTGGAGCGTGTGAATGTCTACTACAATGAGGCTTCATGTGGGCGTTTTGTTCCTCGTGCTGTTCTCATGGATCTTGAACCTGGAACCATGGATGCTGTCAGGACAGGCCCATATGGTCAGATCTTCCGACCCGATAACTTTGTCTTTGGGCAGTCTGGTGCTGGGAATAACTGGGCTAAGGGGCATTACACTGAGGGTGCTGAGCTGATTGACTCGGTCCTTGACGTCGTGAGGAAAGAAGCTGAAAACTGTGATTGTCTGCAAGGTATATCTTTCATTTTGGCTTAAGCTCTTTTCTCAGTTCAGTTGTCCTGTTCGGTCGCTTAACGTGGTGGAAAATCTTACTCTGCAGGTTTCCAAGTGTGCCACTCTCTTGGAGGTGGAACTGGTTCTGGAATGGGTACACTTCTCATATCCAAAATCAGGGAAGAATACCCCGACAGGATGATGCTCACTTTCTCAGTCTTCCCTTCGCCGAAGGTCTCTGATACTGTGGTTGAGCCATACAATGCCACCTTGTCTGTCCATCAGCTTGTTGAGAATGCAGATGAGTGCATGGTGCTGGATAATGAGGCTCTCTATGATATCTGTTTTAGGACTCTTAAACTTACTACTCCTAGCTGTGAGTATGCTTTCTTGCATCACATTCTTGTCGTGTGTTAGTTTAGTGTGTTTATAACCTATACATTGTGATTGGCTAATGTAGTTGGTGATCTGAACCACTTGATCTCTGCAACCATGAGTGGGGTGACATGCTGCTTCCGTTTCCCTGGTCAACTGAACTCCGACCTTCGTAAACTGGCTGTCAACTTGATCCCCTTCCCTCGCCTCCACTTCTTTATGGTTGGCTTTGCTCCTCTGACATCCCGTGGGTCACAACAGTACCGTGCTCTCACTGTCTCTGAACTGACTCAGCAAATGTGGGATGCGAAGAACATGATGTGCGCCGCTGATCCAAGGCACGGCCGCTACCTCACTGCCTCTGCCGTGTTCAGAGGCAAGATGAGCACCAAGGAGGTGGACGAGCAGATGATCAACGTCCAGAACAAGAACTCTTCTTACTTCGTGGAGTGGATCCCTAACAATGTGAAGTCCAGTGTCTGTGACATCCCGCCAAAGGGACTTTCCATGGCATCAACCTTCATAGGGAACTCGACCTCGATCCAGGAGATGTTCAGGAGGCTGAGCGAGCAATTCACTGCTATGTTCAGGAGAAAGGCCTTCTTGCACTGGTACACCGGCGAAGGGATGGACGAGATGGAGTTCACTGAGGCGGAGAGCAACATGAATGATCTTGTCTCGGAATACCAGCAATACCAGGATGCAACAGCCGATGAGGATGTCGAGTACGAGGATGAAGAGGAGGAGCTGCAGGATCATGCTTAGTTGCTGGACTGCAAGTGACTCGTGATCGCATTTTGAGTTGGCCATTATTCTCATGTTGGTTATATGTCTGAGTATGAAGCTGAAAGTATTTCATACTTTGCTTATGTTCAGTAGTATGTTTCGGCACTTGAACTATTGTATTACATGCTTGTAATCCGTCTACTCTTCTTAATTGGCTTGGATTCAGAAACTATGTTGAGGTTTATCGATCGTTTTCTCCTTTCCATTTAGTTCTATTGTTGGAGCAGATGATGGTGATTATTGTTGACAACCTGACCACATTTGTTATTGCTGCCAAGGATAAATACTGCAAACCACAACTAACTGGAGGCGATTACGTAGGAAATATCAGGCTTGTGAACCTATTGTCTTTCTCGGTCAGTTCTTTCAGCAAAGACCTGCTCTCAATGCTTTGAAACATCGTTCGCAAAACTAGAACAGTCTAATTTGGTTTTGCAAGCATAGTTCTTTGTTTTATCTCGCATGATCGGTATATAGTTCTTTGCAAGCAGGGATAACGCTACTAATAGTTTTCTTTTATGATCTTTATAATAGAAACATAATCATTCATGCCAGATTTTGATCGTCGAGCTAAACCCTCTGCATTAGATTGGTCTTAATGAACTCCAGCAGCCAGCGCCACCACGTCAACCTTAATCTACATCATGTATCTGCAGACTCCCCCTACGAAGTCTATAGTCTACGTGACAATTCTATATCCAAAATCAAGAAGAAACGATGAAAGTAGGACAGGCCTGTGCTGGTTAATGGAGAGGGTTTGAATTGAGTACGCTTCAATGGAACACAAAGAACCTTGACTCCCGTTCTCATCATGAAGAGCTTATTTCTGCGAAGGCTTGGCCTCCAAAGTCAGAATGAGACAGCTTCGTCGAACCTATGAATTCCAGAATGGTGCATCCTTTGGAGTCGGACTTGTTATGATCGAATCACACGAGAAAACAAAAAAGAGAGAGACACGGCAATTTTTACGTGGGAAACCAGTGTCGGGAGAAAAACCCACAGCCACCACAAGAGGTGACAGTCCACTATACGGAGGAGATTACATGAGTTGGTTTGGGAGTCGCCCATACAATCATCATGGACTACTTCATCCCGAGCTATATACATCTTCGGTTCCTACTCTCCATGGTGGCGATCAAAACATACACCTTTGTACCCGAACTGTGAATCCGCCCTGCCTGCGTCTTAAAAAGAATGAAGCAGGCTTCATCGAGAGATGAACTTCCTGTCACTTGAAGAGGGAGAAGCTGGAAATCCCTGGACCATGTCAAAAAAAGACGAACCACAGGTCTATCTGCATCTGCTCCCCAATTGCCGGATACCATTAGTGGCAAACCTTCCATGTCTATTATTCTGTCCAGCGCCTTGAACTGGGATAGCTTTGACTTGCACGATTTGTATTGTCCGCTGCCTCTTAGCTGTTCAAACAACAAAGTTCACCATCAGTATAACAACTTAGAGTAAATACAACCAATCAACATATCCATGGCAAAACTTCAAACAAGCATTTGCCGTGTCGGTTTACCAAGATACGACTTACTGAATTTAACTATGCATTAGGAACGAAATTTTGCCGAGGTAAGATCATTCATTGCAGCAAAGCATGTTGCCGTGTGAAAAGTAGTTAAAGTTCAATGTCATACCAGTCTCAGCTTTATGGTAGCTTTCATGAAGTTTCCGTTTTGTCACTTCAAGTTTCAACTTATAAGCATCTTCATCTGCTACTTTCGGTTTCTGCAAGAAACAAGAGGAAACAGTGAGATCAAGGGTGAACTTGAAAACACAATTTATTTTTTCTTGTGTTTTTTCTCTCTTTTGTAGTGGTACCTCTGTTGAAGGAGCTGGTTTCCTTTGCACTGCAGACATATCTGATTTTGTTGGGATCTTCGTCTCATTGTCGAGCTTTAGTAGGCCATTAGGCTTAATTGGTCTCCTTGACCCAGGCTCTTCATTCACAGCCTTGACAGTCTTCGTTATCGTCTCATGTTTCTTGATCTGTGAGCGTGGGGTTTCCTCTGTAAGGTCACTTTCTTCTGTAACAGGTTGCTCTTGCCGCTTCACAATAATTTGCTTAGGCTCTGGTGGTTTTCTACTGTCCTGGCTCTTGTTGAATTCCCCATTGTTGTTTTTAGGATCTGATGAGACGATTCCTGACAATGGCTCTGCATTTTTCACATACTCATCCACCACGAGCCTCCAACCACTGTTTTTACAACAAGAAGAGGAGAGCAAGAGAGTTGATTCAGTAACATACATCACAAAAAGAATACTCAAAGTTTGAAGAACACTTTCGAAACATGTTATAAGAATGGCAGCCATGCGATGCGATCAAACACATATGGGTAATGTACAAGAATTAGAGCCTCAGCATGATATTGCATAACAATGCTATGAATTGATTCTTCCTATGTCCGCAATAATGTCACAGAGCATTTAAGGTTAGCAGGAAATCATTATGTATTTGCTTCGAGAAAAAGCACATAATGAGATTCTAACAACAGAGGAGAATCCCTTACCCTATCAGTTCTCTGACAAGATGCCGTATCCTTTTCGATTCATGCTTCCGCAATAGATTAACAGCCTTCCCGATCTCCGTCTCCTGAAAGCAGGATGAGTTTATGATTAGATCTATGAAGTCTCAACTAAGGCATATCAGCATGCGAAAGTTGCAAAATACAAACCTTTAGAATGGCAAAATTAAGCTCCATCAGCTGCAGGCTTCTCAGTGCTTCGAACAACACTGGTTCCGGCTGTCAAGAACAAAGGGCAGGTTCATCAGAAAAATTAAAGCATTCGAATTGTCGACACTTCAGTACCCAATTTTTAGGACTCGAGAGACAACACAAAACTTATGCCAGCGATTCTTTTCACCAAAGAAATGGGAGCAACACACCTTCAACAACTGATTGTCTCTCAGGATTTTCATAAGTTCATTTAGATCATCCAAGTAGCTAATACTAACAGAGACCTAAAAGCTACCATCAGCCTTTGAAAGTCCTGTATATTACGGAGTATTAACCAAGGGAAAGGTAGCACAACAAAGTTTTTAACAACTAAAAAGGTTGCCAAAGCATACAGCGTCCTTCAGCACTAAAGCGTCTCCGAGTGCTTAAATGAGAATTTCAGGTGTAAATAAAAGGAAAACCACAGGTTCAAGAAGCTCTGAAAGCAGGGTGATAAGCCTAGGGTTTGGATAAGCCATGAAACTGAACCAGGACTTATCAAGAGCTCCGATCGAAAGCAATGCAGACTTACGACCCAATTAACCTCTATTCTAATACAAACAATGCATTGATAACGTAACATAAAGATAGTAGTTACCTCATCAGCAAAGACTTCAAAGTTGCGAAGAACACCCTTGATCGTCAAAACCTCAGAAACACGTTTCTCTTCATCGATCACATGAGTCAGAGCCTCGAGTTCTCCATGGCCCGGTTGGCCCCAATTCGTCTCTGTCACCTTATCATCCCTAACGCAACTGAACTTTGTCTCGTTACAGCAAACACCATCATCGACGTTGCTCTTCAAGGACTCATCTGAGGACACCACCATCTCAGCGGCTTCGCCCTCAACCCTAGGACACACCGAGAACAGAAACTCCACCAAACAATCCCTGCTCGCCCTAAGCTTCTCAGGACAATCCACTCCCGCCACCATTATCGCCTTCTCGATGATCTCAACGACGTCAGAGTTCGACATCTTGAAATAATCCCTCCAACTATCAAGCGAATCCATCATCATCATCATCACAAGTTTCTTCGAGAAACGCAAATCCCCAATCAACTTCTGAACAAAACGCAGAGACTTATGAGACTGAAAATCAAAAGCGAAAAACAGGAAAACCCCAGAAACAATTGCAATCCTAAAGAATTACCAGAGTCGAGAGAGTTTGTTAGTGCGTGTCTGAAAATAGCTAGGGGTTGGAACCCCTTTTATAGGCTTTGCTGAGGGTAAATCTTTCCATATCTTGTCGTGGATGATAAGAAATTTGAAATTTGAATGTAAAGAGAAATTTTTTGCCCCATTTTGTTTATGCGCGCGTCGTGTTCTTTGTAATTTGAAGTTTATGAGAATTAATAACGGGTACATAGTAAATGAAATTATGACAATGTGAGAAAACAATTTGTAGATTCTCTAAATTATGTTCATAAAAATCATGTGGAAAGCATAAAAATCGATGATGCTTGTGTGGGCTACAACGATTCGTGTTTTGTTCCTCAAAACTAAAATTCATTCAATTATTAAATTAACATGAATATGAATTAAATATTAAACTCATTTAAATAAACGAATGAACATCAATAAATTTGGTCTCAGATCGGCTTGTGCTCAAACTCATCTCGATTAGTTTGATAAGAGCTCGATTCGACAAAGACTCGTTAGTGGCTGGAATAACATATAAATTAAGTTAAATTTGAATTGATGGAATAAAAATATGCGTTCTTTTTTTTAATAATTAAAAATATGTGTACTATATTTGGAAGAAATAGTATTATACATGAAAATAATCTCAAATATTCTAAACGAAATGGAACAAGTCGAACCCTAAACGAACCTAATAAGTCGTTAAAGAACGAGTTTTTTAATGAGCCGAATAAGCCGATCGAGCTCTTAACTAAACGAAGAGAGCCGAACTCGGCTTGTTTATAAATGAACACAAGCCAAGTTTAAACAAGCCATCAAATAAACGAGCTAGCATTGGTTCAACTTGATTATCACCATTATGCATTGGTTGCAAGGTCGAAGGGGAATCGACTTACCACTGCTTAGTCTCATGCATGAAAGTGTTAGGGAAAAATGATAACTTTCCCTATTTGCTTAAACTTGCGAGGAAATGTTCCAATCAATCTAAGAACAATATGCAATCCGATAAATATAAGACAATCCCAACACATGTCTTTTAACATGGAAAACCTCTCAAAATTTAGAAAGTAAAAATCACCGAACCGATCTCAAGTCCACCCAAAGTCTATACTATCACGGTTTTGGTACAAAATCAAGTTCCACTATGTACATAACCTAGAAATCATCACAAATAAGAGGATAACGTCTCTAATCCCATAATGACGGGATTCACATATGCACAATGAAGATCTAATAGCATAACAATAAGGGAAGATGGAGTAAAATCATCAAAACTATCGGCTGTTGTTCTGAGATGGATTGACGGAATATGAAGAACCTAGTAAAAACCACGAAATCTCGATTAAGGATCCAACTGTTGAATACGAAGAACAAGATGTCATAAACATGCTCACTAAAAATCAGCTTGATCCGACTATGGATGAATCTTGATCCAACTATTTTCCTCTAACTCCGCAGACTAATTTTTCTCTGAGTTTGCTCTCTGCCTACTTGTTGCTTTGCTGCTGTGTTTAAAACCAAGTTCCACTATGTACATAACCTAAATATCATCACAAATAAGAGGATAACGTCTCTAATCCCATAATGACGGGATTCACATATGCACAATGAAGATCTAATAGCATAACAATAACAATAAGGGAAGATGGAGTAAAATCATCAAAACTATCGGTTGTTGTTCTGAGATGGATTGACGGAATATGAAGAACCTAGTAAAAACCATGAAATCTCTATTAAGGATCCAACTGTTGAATACGAAGAACAAGATGTCATAAACATGCTCACTAAAAATCAGCTTGATCCGACTATGGATGAATCTTGATCCGACTATTTTCCTCTAACTCCGCAGACTAATTTTTCTCCGAGTTTGCTCTCTGCCTACTTGTTGCTTTGCTGCTTTGTTTATTATGTGTCACATCTGCTCCGTTGTTGTTGATAAAGGATAAAACAAGCATACCTAGCGGACAAAAGCCATAAAGGATTGGTCAAGTACATATGACAATTTGGATCGGATAACGCAAGTGGTCCAATAAATCGCCCCCTCCAACCCAAAGAGGATATCCCAGTAACAACGAATCAAGTGAAAACAATGTCGGTGAGGTGTCGATAGAATTCGAACTTCTTCTTTGGAAGAGTATTAGTCAACATGTTTGCACCATTGTCGTCGATGTGAACCTTCTTGAGCGATACTTTTTTTTTTCTTTAAAGTGTCCTTCATCCAGTGATATCTAACATCAATGTGTTTAAATCGTAAATGAAAAATAGTGTTTTTCGCAAATTATATAACACTCTGATTGTCACAAAGCAAAGTATATCAATCCTGACTAAGACCAAGTTTTCGAGTGAAACCCTTCATCCAAAACAACTCTTTGCCTATCTTTGTCACTCCGATGATCTTTGTTTGTATAGTTGACACAACAACACATCTTTATAATATAGACTGCCACACAACAGCTCCCCCTGCAAAACTGATCAAATACCTTAAAGTAGATTTTCTGGCATCAACATCCAATGTCATATCTGAATCTATATAACCAAATAGAAACGGATCATCACTCGCAAATGAAAGTTTCAAACTAGAAGTGCCGCAAAGATATTTCAGAACCACTTTAGAGCATTCAAGTGCTCTTTACCAGGATTGAAAGTATATCTACTGACAACTCCCACTGCATAAGTAATGTCTGGCCTAGGGCAAACCTTTACATACATCAAACTATCCACTGTATAAGCATAAGCAACTTTTTCCATCTCTTTTCTCTCTTTCTTACTTGATGGACATTGTTTCTTGCTGAGCTTAAAGTGTGTAGCACGATGAGTGCTTATCACTTTAACCTGATCCATCTTGAACCTTTAAAGTACTTTCTCAATGTACGTCCTCTGAGACAATCATAGCGTTTTGTCTTCTCTATCTCTGTTGATTTCCACATCTAGAATTTTCTTAGTTGATTCTAAATTTTTCATTGAGAAAACTTGCTCAATTGCTGCTTCAACCTCTAAATTCTGACCAATTATCAGCATGTCATCAATATATAACAGTAAAATGATGAAATCATCATCTGAGAATCTCAACACGATACACAATGATCCGAAGTAGTCTTTTGGTAGGCATGATCCCCCGTAAAAGCCTTTAAATGCAAAGGAATGAAGCAAATAAAAAGATAAGAGAGAAAACAGGCACTTACGATAGGATATGTATTATTAATATATATATATATATATAATCAAATTTCTGAAGTTTCAAAACTAATTGATAATGAAAAAAATAACGTAAAATCTATATATTTTGTTATTTTAAACTTTCAAATTTCAATATAAATTGCTTATAAACACGTCTCTTCGTACGAATATCTCTCCGCTTGGGCTTGAAGGGCGTATATGTATTTGGATGGCGCGGAGTGTTGGGTGGGTCATTAGGCTTTTTGGACTATGATATCATATCAAACCTTTAAGTTTCATTTTAAAATCAATTGACAATAAAAAACGTTACCCAATATGTAATATATATTGTTATTTTGAGAATCCCAATTTCAATTGGGATTATAGGGGTTGCACTAACTATAGTTTGCAGTCTGAAGTCTCATAAATTTAAGAAATCAATAGTTGGGATTTTTATCAAATTTGATTTCAAATTTTTTAGAATTTTAAAAAAAAAAAATCTATGAAATGTTGTAGGCTACAAACTACAATTACTATAGTCTCTTTCTTATTCCAATTTGACTTGTATTCTCACTAACTATATGTATTCTCATTGTCTCGCCGGTACGTTTCGATGGCGACGATACAATCCCCACAGATTCTGAGGGAATGACCAATCCATTCACAACCACAAGGAAATACAGATGAACTGGTGACGGAAAGGGGAGCGAGATGTATATCCATAATTTCTATGATATTTGCTTGATTACAAAAAATAAAATATAATTAAATATATCAATGATAAATTAATTTCAACAATCAAAATAATTATATCATAATTATAAAAAATGCTGAAGATGTATTAATAATTTTCCGACCAAAAGGGTTAACATCTCCCAACCCAAAAAGTCAGTGCAATAATAATTTGAAGATTCACAACGAGTTACGAGTAAGGGCCACCCAACTCGCAACACTCGGGGCAAGTGTTGTAGTTGTAGGCAAAAATCCCATCATACTACGGCCAACATCACTAGCACTTGGACCCATAAGTAAAGGTCAAGTGGCACTCCCTAAGAGGGTAAGCCATTTCGTAACTTAGGATTATGACAAATGTCCCCATAAAAAAGAGGAAGAATTACATTATATACACACTCATCTACGGCTAAAAATAGATAAGCATCTCGGCCTTAGTCTACACTACTCTTACAATTTCATGATGAAGAATGAGTGTTAAATATCTTCGCAAATAAATATAATATATCATATAAATTAAAAAAATCATTCAATTGATATACATATTGTCAATAGATACACATATTGCAAAACACACACAAATTATGTTGTATTAAATTTCTCTGCAAAAATGATGTTACTCCTTTTATACATGATTGAGAAGATGCTGCATGAATTAGTTTACATAAATATTGTGAATGGGATGCTTTATGGGTGCAAGCATTGTCATCGACTTATTATTCTTGTAACCCCTCATTATTTTGTTAGTGGACTTAGAGTGCAGAGACATTGAAATTTGAATGAGATTTATGAGTACGTGTCTGAAAAATACGTGTAAGAGCATTGGGATTGATACTGTTTTATAGGTTTCAGTGAAAAAAATATAAACTTTCCATATTTTTAAGGTATAAGGATAAAGAAAATTAAATTTTAAAGTTTTCAAACTGAAATTTGTATGTGAGTTGCATGCTTCTATGTCTGTTTAATTTGTATGTTTGAGATGGAAGTTATAGGAAGATATACATTATAAAGATATACCAATGTGTTAGGTACATTTTTTTTCCGTTTTTTTCCAGTTGTTTTTGTTGTTCATATTAAGATTAAATAAAAATATTTTTATTTTTATTTTTGTAATTTCTTGTTTTTGAACAAAGCATCTATGCGGAGTGGTATATATTACTGCCTTCATCACGCAATAGATGCAATGGTTATTTACTCTGATCACAAATTTATGTGTGATTTGATTTTTTTTCTTTTTGATTTTAGTGAAATTCATAAGGATTATTGTAACAATTGAAAAAAATAATTAATAAAGCGTACATATGTAATGTGAAACAAAGAAAACAAGATGCTAAGACAATTTGTAGATTCTCTAAATTATGTTCATACAAATTGTGTGAATTGCCTGAAATATGTCCATATGAACTTGAATTTTAAAAGATAAATCTTTTTGGAGTAATTAGGTTACAAAGAAACGGTTGGCTAACAAAGATTACCTGATTACAACTATCAGGAGAACCGTAGCTTGTACTACACACTAGAAACAATATACTAGAACATAACTCTTCAAAATCGATCGGACATGTATGTCAAAAGATACAACTATTACATCGAGAGGAAACAATTTTCTTTTGGATTCGCCTGCGAGAAATGCATGAAATTCCAACTTACAGAGACTGATCAATCCAAAATTATATGGAAGTACACATTCTTCTCCGGTGTTGTTTCTCAACCAACAGAGCACAAGAGCCTGATCTAAGGAAACAAATTTAATCGAGAAACAAGAATCTTTATGTAACCGGCTTCTCTTAATGATGAAAACCCAACAGCGGCAGAGTTCATCCATGGGAGAATGATTTGGTAGATGATACCGCTAATCATCATGCAATGTTCCCAGTATATCTTCGTCCCGGTATATATGATACCTAAGGTTTGAAGCTTATTAATCAAGATATCAAACAAGTAATCATATTATATTACAGTCAGTCTTCACCAAGAGTTGGAACAGAGCAAACAGCATGATCCTCATCAAAAGCTAGACGCATACTATTCAATTCTTATAAAACATAGGACTGGCAAGCAAATGATTTTTCATCACAACCCAGCTTGGATTCCAACCACAGCAGAAGAAAAGCAACAAAGCAGTTAAATCCACACCACTTGAGACTCCATGTTCGTAATTTGAAAAAAAAATCTTGACATATCATGAAGAAAAACAGGCTTTAGATTTTCAGTGGACAGACTAGTTTATAGTTAGAGCACGCCAAGACTACAAGGGAACATTCGAACAGAGTAGCTGATAAATGAATGGTAATAAGGAAAGCATTCATACACATCACCTAACGAGAGCAACAAATTTGATATAAAAAAGGGACATTCAACATCAAATAGTAAATTTCGATGGACTTAAAAAGATCAACATACTCTTTATCCCCGATCTTGACTTCAGTTCCTCCATAGTTCGGAAGCAATACCATAGCACCTTCCTTGACCGAAACAGGGATGTGATTCCCCTGTTTATCATGGAGGCCAGCTCCAACAGCAACAACTTTCCCAGAGTTCAACTGAATCATCAAAGCAATCAGGAATTCATTAAAACTGAAGCACGTATGTAGTTGTGATTCTTCATGGCAAAATCATGAAATAGTAGTCGCCCATATTAAAACGAAACTGGAAGAAGAATTGTATGTAGATAAGGTTACTACAAGTAAATGTAAGGAGCAAAAACTCCAGTCAATGAATATCGAAATTGTTTAGTTCAGCGGCCACCAATAAGTTTGATACCCTAAAGCAATATATGCACAGTGAACAAGATAGAGGAGTGTAAACACAATGAGTAGGACCAAGAGACACCCTCTTTCACCACGGAAAAAACAACCTACAAGGCTACAATAGCATTCCTTATCACAGCAAATGGTACTTTGATTATCACATTATGTTTACTTATGATGGAGCTCTCCAAATCAAATGATGTCATACTTGGAATTAAATCCATTGGAATCAGTAGAAACCGAATCAATCTTCGACATCTATTCCACTCGCATTCACCTACCCGCATAGCCATAAAAAACAAGCCACGAAAAAAATATTGAACTAGTTTTTGCTAAGTTAATCTTCGTAAAATCACCATGACATTCTCTTGCAGTAGTCGCACCCTAATCTAAATAGCACCGTATCCATACACATCCGCTTCTTCGCACCCCTAACACCAATCTCACAAATCAAATTGATAAAGTTTCCGTCTATCAGGGCTCCCACGCCAATTAGTTCAAATCAACAATTATCATTCTGAGTCACACAGAATCGAAGATAACTCGAAACCCATTTCACAAATATGTCCATAATCCATCCCAGCATCATATTTGCATCAATTAACATGTTAATTCAAGCTAATTTCTTGTATAAAAAATCAAACCAAATTGAATTTATATTAAAAAAAGATGAAATCAAAACCCTAACCTTGGTGGATTTCTCAGGGAGCAAAATGCCGGCGTTGGTCTTCGATGGCGGGACGATCTTCTCCACCAACACGTGGTTCAGCAACGGCACCAATCGCTTCGCCATTTCTTCGCTCACTGTCCACTGTCCACTCTCCACTCTCCACTCTCCACTCTCCACTGTCCACTGTCCAGCTCTCTGCTTTGCTTGTCTGCAAATCACTGAATCTCAGATTAGGGTTTAGGACAATGAGTGGGTTTCAGGGTTTATGGAGTAAATTTACGGAAATGCCCTTTTTCTGATTGGTTGAGGCTTGTGATTTGGGCTGTTGATGGATATGACTGCTTTTTTGGGCTGGTTGGGGTTGGATCGATAGGACCATAATTGGTTTTGGTTTGGATAATTTCTATTTGGACTTTTGTACGGTATAGTGTTTCTCTTAACCTACGTAGAAACAGTTTGATCCGTCATGATGATTTATAAGTGTGGTACAGTACAGTCTTAACCTACGTAGAAACAATTAATAAGAAATAATAATTTTATCCTTGTAAATATAGGAGATAAAAAAGTGAGGAAAAGAAGAAAGAGAAATGGTGATGGATGAGTTTATGTGATATAAAATAGGGTAGTTTGATATTTTTGTATGAAAAAAGTTGATAAATAAAAAAAAGTTATAATTTGAATGAGATGGCAAAAAAAATTATAATTTGAATGGAATAAAGATAATATAGTACTTCCTCCGTTCCATTCAAATTACAACATTAGTTTATATGAGAAATAAAATTATTCATGTTATGAATCGTTTATTGGACGATTAAACATCGCTTTAAACAAATTATTGTGAAATATTAATGATAGTTTAAATTACTTCCTCCGTCTCATAATTATTGTAATGTTTCTTTCTTCATGTACTATTCAACACGTAATTTAAGGAATTTCGTTAATCATATAAAGGATATGATTTTCTATTGGCTCATGATTATAATACGTAACGTTTACTAACATTTATGTTTCATGACATTTAACGTTATAAAGAGAGTATGCACTGAAACGTTGGGCCAGTGACATAATTCTTTAATGTCGTTAAGATGAATAACGTTATAATTTGAATAGGACAATGGGAGTATACACATGCACTCTACTCTATGCACATTCATGGTGTTTGAGTTGTAATTAGCATTTCTCGTGTTCATTTTGTATTAGGGAGGATTTGATAAAGACGCGCTCGAATGAGTTGAATTTGATCATAGCTTCTAAGGTTCTTATGTTCTTATGTTCATTATCAATTTCAATCCACGAAGAATTGCTTGGCCAAAAGTATACTTATAGCCTTCAATTAATTTCATGAGCCAATAATGGAATCTAATCATAAAACCATATTAATCACACACGCTCGCTGCAGTTAATTATTTGGACTCTAAAATGTTAACCCCATTAATAATTCACTTGTACAATTTGTCTCGTATGCATCGAAAGAAAACGATGGCGATTACAAGTAACCATCAAAATATTAAGCGGGCAAACCAAGTTTTATCATTCCTTGGACTCTCTCCCTATATATATATATATATATATGTATGGTTTGTGGGATTGATTTTATATCATAAAAAAAATTAAAAATTTTCTATAACAGTGATTTTATGAAACAAAATCTTTCCAAGAATATTTCATTTAATGAGATAAAATCAATTATATTGATTGATTTTAAATCAATCATGACATGTTTCATAATGTACATAAATTAACACATTTACACCAAGCATGTTTCTGCAACATTTATTTCCATACATACGGTACAGTGCATTTTGTGCACTAAATCAGATACTTGCAGCTAAATGTTCTTGAAATTCCAACATAATAAGCAAGTCACATGGACTCCATGATCAGTCCCTAACAAGGCCACGCATATAGATTGAGAAATTTTTATGTAGCTATGATTTTGATGTGTCAATTACGCTATCCTAAGGCTTATAGTTTTGACTATCTAACATATAGTCTATAAGTTTACGATATGTGATGCTTTTGTTAACTCGAGTGTTACGAACTAATGAATAAGTATCGACGCACACATAGATAACCAGTATTTGTTATGACCCGTATAAGAAAGTAATGTTGCGAGGAGAGTTCGGGAGAAAATATGTGCATTTCCCGTCAAGGCTTGCATGAAAAAGTGGCGACCAAAAAAACATCATAATCTCGACCAAGAAAAATACCTTCCACATATTGCTCCAGTACTTCACTTTCACCAAGCAACTATTAGCATGTTACTGTTGTCGGGATCATCTTAATCAATTACTATAGTCGCCATCACAAACTCACGAGTTTGTGAATAATGATCATTATTCAAAGAACTGGTTCGAAAAAACAAAGGGAAAAGACACATGTTTTCCAAGCTGAAGAAAGATTTAGCACATGACATGAGTACATATTTCGCACATAATGAACATCATGAGTATCCATGTCAAAACGTCGTGCCTCTAAAGCACGCTAAACATATGACAATGTGCCCAATATATTTTTGAGTAAGCTAATCAGACAGTCGAGCCATTTGGAACTTCACAAATGACAACCAAGTTAGTGATCGTCGAAATTCAATACGATTAACTTCGCTTACAGCCCTAACATATATAACTTCCAACGTACATAAATTCAAAGACAAAACTTATCTGTGGTTACATACAAATTCAAAAGAATATCCCTAAACCAAAGACAAAAATATTTAAAGAATTTGAACTTGTGAAGCAGGTCCAAACCAACCTCCAAAAGTTTGCACAAATGTCCCCAAAAGAAGGGCTCATGGTGCCCCCCTCCTTCGTATTTTTTTTTTTTATTTGTATAGATAGAGGGTGAGATGGGAAAAGGAACCAATTTTATGAGAAACATTTCAGCACCAGAAAGCTACACCTCCTATTGGCACTGTTCCCTACATGAACCTTTCCTATTTAATCAGGAAAAAATACTTTTAATCTTCTTGGATTTTTGACTTTTTACATTTTGTTTTTCTCAATTTTAGAAATAAACATATATCCCCTATGAGAAGTATTTTCTGTCAAAAAAAATTTTTTTTTTTAAGAGGATCATGTATCAAAAATCAGAATTTTTTCAAATTTAAAAGGATTCAATGTCTATTTTTAAAATTGAGAAAATGAAATATAAATGATCAAGAATTCAGAAGATTGAATGCTATTTTCCCTTGAAACTATCATCATGAACTTTTTCTAAAATCACCATGCCATGAATAGTATAGACATACCTTATACCTACAGGCTACACTTACATGTCAATCTGGTTTGAAGATACCACCCCATGTCAACTCTAATTCGAAAATAGAATGGTTCTACATTAAGTTGTCAAAACTCAAAACTAACACGTAGAAAATCCGTGGGGCTTATAATCACATCGACATTGAAGCATTTTCAGTAGCGCTTAACGGATGAAAACCAGAAGCACAAT
Organism: Drosera capensis; assembly: GCA_001925005.1. NCBI lineage: Eukaryota > Viridiplantae > Streptophyta > Magnoliopsida > Caryophyllales > Droseraceae > Drosera > Drosera capensis. The sequence goes on along the minus strand of LIEC01005954.1, from coordinate 63,017 downwards.
TAGTGTCTCTGAGCGAAGAAATGCTGCAAGTTTTAACAAGCATCCATACCTAGGCACACATCGACCAATCTTGCTCACAAGATGAAGAGAGCTACTTTATTTGTCCCATTTTTTTTTAAATCCTCCTAAAATAACACTTACTTTATCTTTTTATTTAAAATCAAACTTATAATATTAAATTAAACCCGATATTTCATCATATTTCATTAACTTCTCTTATATTCTTTATCATATTTTCACATCAACCCACATCATCATAAAAAAACACAATATATTAATCAAAATTTTATAAAATCTCGTATCGAATCAAATCTTTTCAATTAATTTGGGTCGGGAAGAATACTAGTTTATCTCTTCAACGAATTAAATTGGCCAAAAATGTGAGTTCCTGTTCTTGAGACCATGCTATAACAAGAGTATATGATCATAATACACATCTTTAATAACTAGTGGCCCAATATAACTTTCATACCAAGTTACTTTCAAGTGTAATAGAGAGAAAAAGACCCTTGATTGCAAACCCAAGTTGAACTCTCCCTTCTCTATTCCGTCTCTTTGGTCCCTCTCTCCCTCGTGCATCAAATCAACTCTCAACAGAAAGTTTCTAACAAAGGCTCCTCTGTCAAAGAAACATTAGAGAAGAAGACTCACCAAGCCCAATGCATCAACAATTTGACTCTCATCCCCAATTGACCGTGTAAAAAAAAAAACCACAAGCCCCACTTCTTGCTTTCTCCTCCTCTCTCAAATCCCAAAGCTTCTGCTCCAAAAAACCAAACACAACAAACCAACAAAATAGAGCAAAGAAAAAAACAGCGGTTTTGGTTTTTGTATCTTCTAGTTCTTGAGTGTCCTCAAATGTGCTAGAGAGGATATGATTATGATGAGGAAACAGCATGTGGCTTGCTTGTCTCTGCTTGTGATGGTGATTCTGCAACTGAAGAGTCCTATGTTTTTCGCAGATGGGTCGGTTAGATTCAACCGATTAATAAGTGGGTCGTTGTCCAACGACGACTGCAGCAACAACCCAGGTGCTCCCATCAGGACAAGGTCTGATCATCGGGTTCAAAGGCATGATTTTGTGGAGAGACGCCATGGAGACGTCAATGGGAGTGCAGAGCAGAGTGGTGATCATGGTGATCATGAAGGTGATGGTGATGATATTTGGCTTGATGAGAAGAGGATAATTCATACAGGTCCAAATCCACTTCACAACAGATGAGCTTTAGCTAGAACTTGAACCAACTCTTGCAAAAATCTTGTTTATGTATTTTTATTTTTAGGTGGATTTGATGTCTTCAATCCTCTTTGTTTCTCTAATTTGACGTTGTTCACTTGTAGTATACACATATATGATATAAATGCGAGATGAGATTAACTTGGTTGAGATTAGTCTATTGTTCCATTAGTTTCCTCTTGAATAATTTTAAGTTACTGCAAAAGTTCAAGAAAGCATTGAGATTTATGGGTTTAACTTTTTTTTCCCTTAATTATTCTAGCAAATGATACTGCTAGGTAAAAAGATTGTAACAAAAATGTAAAATGCTTTAGGAAACAAAGTTTTGTACTGGGGTTAGGAGAGTGATCCCATAATTTCATAGGACATAAATGGCATCAATGGTGTTTGTTGAGGCAATGAATATGCAGCTTGGTATTGTTCCACTAGGGTTGGTGCTTTGGGGTTAACTTTTCACTTGGGTACTTTCCATGCATAACTTTCATTGGAGAGTATCAAAACTGTAGAAAACAGAGTAATGCAGAATTGGACTTTTCTCACAACCCTAAACCCTAATTGTCCCAACATTATGTTCAAGCATTATTTAAGTTGGAGGGAATTATGCAGCATAGCTCTATCATGTATGTATAATTCTAGTCTAAGCACACTTTTCCACCTAAACCTACTAAACTCAATTGAACCCGACTCAACCTATGTAGAGTCGAAATTTATCGTCTAAAGCATGTGGGATGAATGTATGAATCTGTCTTCCGCAAAACAGTATGCTAATCCTGCAGAGAGTTGATCTTTTAGATTGGCCAACATACTTAACACAAAAGTCAAACCACCAGGTCAATCTCATTCTACGAAGATTGACGATACCTTTAATAGCATTGGCCAGCCTAATGTCAACTCTCGATACAGTGTCAAATTCTAAGTACGATGATTATATGAAAACAAGGTAGCTGAGGCACCAGAGGCCAAAATGACACTCTCTTATGTTTTGGTTCCATGCAAATATCCTATAGCTAAAAGAGGTAAATGTGAAAGAATTTCAGTGATCTCTAACCCAAAGAATCAAAACAGGACCATCTCCTCTTTACCCGCTTTCTCTGGGAGTTTCTTGATTATGGGCAAAGGGGTTGGAAGATCGAAAATGATCTTCTTCATCCCCAACTCACAGATTCCTAGTAGTTCAATATCGCCTTTATCCATCAAAGTACCTGGCAAGTTCCTTTCTAAGTTAGGTTGTTCGATGGCGACGTTTAATCATTGCCACATGTATGATATGAAACGGGAGGAAAGCGACGAAGCAGCTAGCCAGATATATATTCATACCGATTGAGGCGACACTGATGGTTGCGGTGAACATAGTGAACCAATTTGACATAGCTTACGTTCTGAATGCTTATGTTGTTGTATTCTATTTTCAATATTTTTAACAGGCAACGGCTATATCATAGAGGGTAAGGTTGAACCCAAAACAAAACAAACGAGCGATGGGGCATGAGGCTCATAGCTTACCAATGATTAGTGCCAATATTTCGGTTTGTAATCCATCACAAATCCATGATGCATGCCTTGAATTCCTGCTGACGAAACTGAAAGCAAACAAGAAACAAAGTTTTATTACTAGGGTTGAGAGTCGAAATGGCATTTACTCGCAAATCAACAAAATGATGAGTAAATGATGCAAAACTGCAGGCAGAGATTGCAGGTGAAATGAAAGCTTTGCTTGTTACAAACCCATTAATGACAGTAGTACTTGCAATGAGAACCAACTTCATCAGACTCTGACAGAACCCTTTTTCATTCAAAAAATGGAGAGAAGAGGCAACAACGAGATACATAGAATGAAACCAGAACATTAACCTCAGATTAGCATCCCTTTGTTGCCAATATTGCACACAAACTCATATCCATTAGACAGAGAATGGCAGTTCAAGTGAAAATGGAAAAGACATTGCCATGTATGGAACTATAGCAGGTTGAATATCGCCTTTAGGACACCGATGACAAAGGAAAGAAATCATATATGGTGCTCCTAATTAGGTAATGAGCTCGAGCATAAAGAGCACGCCATCCTGCATCAACGCTAGTTTAAACCACCAGATTGTACAACCCAACGGATTGTATAAACCACCGAGTCTCCTAGCCTATACTGTTGGTTTACTTGATGTTAACAACTTCGAGGTGTAACATAGGCCACAAGGTCGACTACACGAATTTCTGGCTGAAAACATCAAATTATGTCTAATGGTACTCTCAAGAGCGACCTGTTAACCAAACTTTGGAGTCAAGCTCAAGCCAGCCTTAACCTGCAGAGTTTCAATCAATCTTTGTTTAGCCAAATGCAAGTAAGAAAACCATAACTGCAAAGGAGGACAACAACAACAAAATCCTCTAGTTCTGTGTCGTTTTACAATTGAAGTGTACATGAAAAACAATTGAAGTGTAACATACCAGAGTACAGTAAAAATGGATAGACAGAGCTGTCAATGCAAATTGAAGGACATTCAGTGCATGAAACTGGCAAAAATACTTCCTTGTTGTACTATTTTATACACGTGAATACAAGTTTTATTTTCATATCAAATCACGTTTGATCTCCTGTAACATGTATTAGATATACATAACTTAACCAATAATTGATGTTTCAAACTAAATTTACAAAAAAATATGTTTGATCGTCATTGTACATATGTCAAAATTTATACAAGTGTCAAGTCAATGGATTGCAAGCTTCGGGAGACGTAGGGAGTATTTAGATAAAATGGAGTACTGTCTCCATGGCAGAGACCTCCAACTGAATTCAAGATAACATAAAGTTTTTCTGACTTAGAAAGGAAAGAGAATCAGAGTTTTTCTGAAACCTCTTCATTCAGCTAGATGAATTCAAGATAACATAAAGTTGGGGCAATGCATTCAAAGCTTCATAAGTTTCAATAAACACAAAAAGATTCCCTTTGCTATTATAACTAATTAGATCCAATAATTTCAAAAAAAAAAAAAAAGAAGAAGAAGCAGCAGCAGCACAGCATGTCATTACTCTTTCACTAGTGCTTCCTGTGTTTCCCTCGAAACATTATGTCACAAAATGATATAGTCCAAGTAAAAATAGGTAAAATTTTAACAATGACAAACCAAATCTTTAGCCCATTAGTCATGGATAAGACAATACCATCATCCCTTATCTTTCAAGAATATAAAGTAATGCAAGTCGGGAAAAGATGGTTGAAGATTGCCACAAGGTTTCCTTAACCGTATCTAGGTTGGGGATTAAATCTCATTTCCACCAGAATTCCGATCCAAGTCTAACATGACCAAGGATAGGTGCTACGTGACAGAAAATAAACACATGATAAAATCATGGTCATCTTTCTTCCTAGATAAGAAACATTGAAAAAAAAATTGGTAAAATTTTAAGATATTAGAAAAAAACAACAACAAATGCCATTCTAATTTCTGGTGTGTAGCCAAATTAAATTTGAACAAAACGAGCAAATGTGCCAAGGTAGCATATCGAAACCTTGAAATCAAGAGTTGTTTGTATAATCCAACCACGCATCGACCGTGTAAGCAAGACAGAAAATCAGAACCAAGCTCAAATTTTATCTGGACATCTTCACTACAAAAAACAGGACAATATCATCATGATCATAATGTACAAGAAAGAAAAAGAGAAAACAGAGTGATAGCAAATTAAGCATATCTTACTCCATGAGAGATGATCTGCGGCTCGACTAACGACACTCAATAGAAGGATGGACAAGGTGCTAGCTAAAAAGATCTCCTGCCAGAAACTTCAGAAGGTCGATATTAGTCTTAACCCTGAGAGGCCGTCAAGCTACATTTCATGGAGCACCCCTAGTATATGGGCAACTGTCAAGACCAGAGCAGGAAGATTCCACCGTGCCGATTGTCATCTGCAAAGCATGCCAAACAGAAGTAATGATATCAATTGAAGAAATAGAAGCAAGGCTAAACCTGGAGATACTTTATGAGGAGCAAACCAGCACAATAAACCTGGACAAACCAGTCGATACTTTTAATTGAGAACATGCTAGACGCATTGAGAACATCGGAAAGGCTCTAAGAACAGGAAGTAAAACCAGCATTGGGATAGTAGTCGTATACAATGCAGACAATGAAAGTTGTCGACCATCAAAACAACAAGTTCTTTCAGTGTCCTTTTTTGCAGACACAAGGTTGGTTCCACAAAAGATTAAACTACTCACGAGAAGTGTACAAATTATCTGGCAGATTTTGAGGGAAACAGAGGTATAAGAGGTAATAACACTGTCGAAAATATTGAAGTTCCATCTAGCAAATGACCTTAACGTGTTCAGGTAGAAGCAATAATCCTTTAATTTGCTGTTTCTGTAGCTTCTTTTTCTTTTATTTAATTCTTCACTAACTGAACAACTTTAAAGAATGACATGTAACAACAAAATTAATGAGACAAGCAGCGAATATTTGGCGAAATCTAACGCATCAACTAATTCCACACTATATATGCCCTCCGATTTTCACTAGTTATCTCACGGTGAAACATTCATCTTCCACCAAAAAAATAAAAAGTAAAAAAACAAAGAATAAAATTTCCAATCCTTCTTCAGATATGGCCAAGGCATCAGTTCTAACTCTATTGCTTTTCATTCTTGGCTCCATTTCTATGGTGGCGATGGCACAAGAAGAGGTTTTTAAGAAGCCAACTCCTACTGACACATGGTATGGTCAACCTCTACCCCCACAACCAAGGCCGGGCTACTACAAGTTTTTAGGAGATTGTATCGACAAAACAACTAAAGCATGCGGATTGAAGATATCTAAGGCCATATTTGAAAATGGAAAGCTAAACGATCCTCTTTGTTGCAAAAAGGTAGTGGAAGCCGGATTTCTGTGCAATCGATCCTTGTCATTCATACTAGCTTTATTCGACAAGTTCAAGCCTCAAGCTGTCAAGATTCACAAGAACGGGGACACCATATATGATCAATGCATTGCGAATGCTAAGCATATGTAATTGAACCTGGAGACTAAATATCCTACTGTTGACTAATAAAGTATAAACATTTAACACTTTCGCTAGAGTACTTCATTTAGTTATTGTTTGGTGTGTTAATTGCGTTATACTTCTCATCATCTCTAAATGAAAAATTCCCACGGAAAGAAAAGCTACATCACACCTTTTTAACTTTAATTTTACTTTACCAACCAAATTGGCAAACTATTGATGCTAGTGATAAATATACAGTAGGTCACATAGATAAAAGGAACAAGATTGCAAAAACAAAAGACAAGAAAATGACGTCAATGAAAAGCCGTGACCTGAAGTCTTGACTCCAATATCAATATTGTGAGACAGAACAGATGTTATTTCCATTTCTGCGAGAACTTAAGTGCTTTAGCAAGGGTGGTTGTTGACAGTGGAACCTCTGCAGCACCTTCATGTACAGCGAAAAACAAAAGCTTTCAGTTAGTAGCGAAACTTATCAAGATGACCTTTGTGCAATGCTCATATCACATGTTAATACAGTTGTACGATAAATTGAAAACTTGAACGTGAAAAAACGACACAATCACTTTGCCTCGTGAAGACAACAATTTCTCCTACACCACAAAACTCGCACCACGAGGAAAGATAAGGGCTAGACACACATGCATTTTTTTAATAAAGAAGTTGGTGATACTTGTGCTATGTTTAAATTCATCAATGCAAGGGAAAGAAAATCCATGATAACATATGTGATATGTTATGGAAGACAGGGATGGAATAGCTATCTTAACGGTTTTGGTTCCAGGTCAAGCAAAATGGAACGATACTTTCAGCTAGGCAGGCAATGATCCAACATAAGAAATGATGGAACTTGAGCTATCATGTGATGCGATAGGCAATCTATGCTAAGCGTAGTTTCACCAGATTCATGCCATGCTCGACAGATGGAGAACCTAGGAATGCGAAGTTAGCCCCGGATTGGATATAAATTGTATCAAATGCGAAAACTGCAAGTCGTCAACTGTAAAGAGGACACGTTCTTTTACTGTCCATTTTTTGCAGCCATCATGAAGAATTCGCAAATGATTAAGCACCTCACTAGAAGTGCATGAGTTATATGGCCAGCAGCTTCTAGCTATCAATTTTTGCTAAGCAGAACAAGAGACTTAACTAAGAGGGAGAACCAAGCTAGGGTTTCAATGTTTAGCTTGACTTGTTAACTTATGCTCGTTTTTCCTTTTATGTAAGTTCAAACCTAAGGTATAAACATTTCATTGTATATAGTTTTCTTATTTTGAGCTTCCATCTACATTCTCTAGAATTTTATGCATTAAAGAGCGAATGATAATATACATATTATTATGATTATAACTAAAAATTATATCCTTTAAACTAGAAAAAACAGGTTAGTGAGCACTGAGCTATTTATAACTTCTACTGATAATTATATCCTTTGATTATAGGATAACTAAGCTATTTCTCAAATGGTAGTGGTAGAAGAATGTATAGCCATGCTGTTGGCCTGTGTGGAGGTGATGAATCAAGCTTCAGGGTGTAGAAAATGATTTTCATAATAGGTTAGTGAGCACTAGGAAAAACTTAACCACGCTTAAATTGATATCGCAGAAATTAGAATTTCTATTTTAGTGAAAGGGAGCTATAAGAGGTGATAGCACTGTCGTAAATATGAAATGTTACTACTAAAAAATATCTTTTACCTGATGAGGAAGACGTGATAATCCTTTAATTTTCTGTTAAACATAATAGCTAGCTTCTTCTTCTTCTTTTTTCCCCTTCGACTTCGAGTAACTGAACAACTTCAATAAATTGTAACAATAAAATTAATGACACAGGAAGCGTTTATTTGGAGAAGTCATCGGTTATACCTAATTCTAGCTATATATGCCCTCCAATTGTCACTAGCTATCTCACGGCGAAAGCTTTATCTTCCACCAAAAAAATAAAAAGGAAACAACAAAAAATAAACTTTCCACTCCTTTTTGAGAAATGGCCAAGGCATCAGTTATAGCTCTATTGATTTTCATTATTGGCTCCATTTCTATGGTGACGATGGCACAAGAAGAGGTTTTTGAGAAGCCAACTCCAACTGAAACATGGTATGGTCAACCTCTACCCTCACAACCAAGGCCAGGTTACTACAAGTTTTTAGGAGATTGCATCGACAAAACAACCAAGGCATGTGGGTTAAAAATATCTAAGGCCATTTTTGGAAATGAAAAGCTAAACGATCCTCTTTGTTGTAAAAAGGTAGTGGAAGCCGGATTTTTGTGCAATCGTTCCTTGTCGTTTATACTGGCTTTATTCGACAAGTTCAAGCCTCAGGCTGTAAAGATTCACAAGAACGGAGATGCAATATATGAACAATGTAAAGTTCATGCCGCGCATATGTAATTGAGCATGACAACTAAATATCCTACTGTCCACTAATAAAATAAAAGTATTCACACTTTCACTTTTACCCCGAATGGAAAAATATATTCTTGTTCTTTCATTTTTAGTAATTGACTACTTGTTTGATGTGTTAATAATTGCTGTATACTTCTCATCATCTCCAAATGTTAAATGTCTACCGAATAAAATGCTAAATTTCACCTTTTGAATTTAATTTTACATTACCGACCATATTGGCAAATTGTTGATTCTAAGGGTACATATACAATGGCTTCACAATGGTAAATCGAACAAGTCCCAAAAACAATCATGACAGAAAAATGATGTCAATGAAAAAGCATAACCTGATGTCTCGACTCGAAATGTCCTAAGGTTCAAGATTGATATTGTGTGGCAGATCAAACATCACGGTCATATCAGCATGAGCTTGATTGTTTTGGCGATAGCTGTTGTTGAAAAGAGGGACCTTCTGCAGCACCTTCATTTACAACAGAAAAAGAAATCCATCATTAGTAAAAAGATTTGGTCGTGCAATTTAGTTGTGGAAATTATCAGATGACATTTGTGCAAACGTTCATATCAGACATTAATATGGCGGTACAATAGATCCAACACTTGAGCGCGAACAAGGACACACTACTGAAGTAAGTTGTTCATGACAAGAAACGCACAGCCTAGACCTAATAGAAATAAGTCTTAGGAAATTCATCGAATACACACAATATGGCATTTTAATTTAATGGACATGTCTATGTATGCATGTGATCATTGTTCCATAAACCTCAAACTATCAATCAGATTAAGTAACCAAACACAAAAGGTTTGTCAGAATTATTGTTCACCGAGAATGACAATAGAAGCAACACCGTGTGATAAACACTAGAGTATCCAATTCTAAGCACGCACAATGTTGTAAATTACCCAAAGGCAGATAGAAAGCAATGTCAATGGAATCGTCACAAAAATCATATCAACTTTTCTGCACAAAACAAAATCATATGTTTCCCCTTGTCCTCCTCAATACGAGAAATCTCAAAAGAACACCCTAATCACCATACCCATTTTCAATAACCCAAGCGATAATCGTCGGCGCCTCCACCAGCAAACGAGATTCCGGCGAACACACTCATCCATGATTAAACGACCTAATTCATTGTTGCCAGATCGCGTTTCGTTCATCACATAATCAAAAAATGCCTAGCAGTACACAAAGCAGAGGAAGAGTGAGGAGTGACCTGAGCCGTGGCAGAGACTCCGAGGGACGTCGCGGTGGTCGCCGGTGGCGGAGGAGATGTCGGCCTAGGGTTCCGCCTTGATGTCGCCGCAGACGGCTGCCGACATCGTCGCCGTCACGGGACAGAACTGGTCAGTCTAGCGAGAATTGAGTTCCAATGGATTGGGCTGAAGCCCGAAGAATGATGGACTGGCCCAATTCAAGCCGATGTGAGACGGGCACAAAGGTCCAACGCGAATAAGCCTGGACTCTTCTTATACGTGCGATAACCGTCATGAATTTGAATTCCATCTCAGATACCGCTAGGGCTACAGTGAGGAAGGATAAGCCGTTTTTCATTTAATTTATAAAATTATGATTTTGATATTTAAAGATATTTTCTGATATCTTTAATTTCGATATATAAAAGTATGATAACCCTTTATACACATATTATATTTAATGAAATTATACGAGTATTTTTTTTTTCTTTCGGATACTAATGTGGTAGACGGTACTAGCTGTTTGGTATGAATCACGTGATTCGGAACAATTGCGATGATGAAAAACATGAACATCATATGGTCCAATAGATTCTTAGACCCGAAGTATATATGAAACCTTCATTTGCCGAATAGAAATGCTACAGCCATTTGATATAATGAAATTATCTTAAATCAACCTATGAAAGAGAGTGTGCACAAACGACTACACATAATATTTCTCTTGCGTAACAATCAACAGACGAGTTCAGTCAAATGGATTCGCTAACCCGACTCTCCAACAGTAGTTTGAGTTTTAACCGGTGGCATATGCCAATGGTAACAGAGAAACTGTTAATATTTCACGTGAAAAAGAGTGGGATAGTGACCAGTGCTTCACTCCTCCGCATGAGGAGGAAAAAGAAAGGCGAATCAGTGTGGGGGCAAAGGTGAGTGAGATTCCCCTGTGATTTTGTTCCAATTATTCGCAGCATTCTTCGCTTTTCTTCTTTTCTGTGGGCTTCCATGCTCCTCCTCTGTTTTTGACACAGTAACTTTTTCGTTTTTACCTTGTTTGATTTCTCTGTTTCAATCTTTGTTAAGTGACCCCCACAAGTGTAGGGCAGCGTGTTATGTTTCTTTTGGTGTCGTTTTTTTACTTTTACCATCGAAGGGATCGGGTAGCCGTGCCCACTGTTGAGGAACCGGAGAGGTCACCAAAGGCAAAAAGAGATTAGACCATGTGTGAATTTTAATTGACAATGATTTCGCATCATGATTTCTAATATCGAGAAACAAACTTAAATTATACAATGTAATTTGATATAATGATAATCATGAGTCAGGGTTTAAGGTTAGAGATCAAATTGGATTATCCGCGAAAAATTCTTTCCATGAGATTGTTTGGCTGAAGCAGAAGTGGCTATGAGCATGTTAATCGATAGCTTCATGGAATCTAGTTGTGTTTATAAACATAGATTACGTGCGACAAATCTAGTTGTTTTGACACAGAATTTACTCCCTTTGTTTTATAAAAAGCGCAACAGTGTTGGACCGTCCTTGTAATGTTTCGTTTTTAGGAAAATTTCAACATAAAAAATATCAAATCTTTACAATTCATTCTTTCCACTCTCATAAATGCACTATCATTAAAAAAAATATTCTTTCTTTGTGAAATTTTAAAAAAAAATCAACACACATAAAACCTAATATTGGATCAATTATTGCATTTAATTTGGGACGGATATAATACTATTCTAGTTCCGTCAAGTCTCCCATGGAATCTTGATCTTTGCCTAAGCCATTGATATTTGTGATTTTATTCCCTTGATCTGAAGTATTAGAAAGTGTTCGAACAGGGCAGAACGAAAAACACTGGCTTTCTTGCTTTGGAATGCATGAAAAAGATGGTAAGTCGACTTCATACACCGTCGATCACCTTTTACTTTACAAGGGAATCCTCTTTCGATGTTAAGTCTTGATGCCATGCCAAATGGAAGAGAGCTGAAAGAAATTTTGAACAAGCAAAAAGGATTTGAACTTTGAAGGACGAGAATGTTGAACAATACCTTTCCTAAGGGCCGCGTAGTCACGAGGATTGATGCTCACCCACTTTAGTTAGATTACGTAGATGGAAATTCTTTCATATACATGGGAGGATATCGCTCGAGATCTATGAAACAATTCCTTGATCATGTACAATAAAAGATTGATAGATAGTAGCTGATATCCGAGGACAGTTAGCGTCGTTCATAACGATCAATGAAGATTAACGACAACCAACTTCGTGAGGAATTTGAGAACTTGAGGATACGACACCACCGTTATCAGGAAATCAGTTCATTTATTAGTCCTAAGTTTTTCGTTCATTTGGCATTAGGAACCTGATATGTACACCGCTATTTGTCAAATGAGTCAATTTGCAAGTACGAGGGAAGATGACGATGAGGGTAGGTTGCAAGATTAATTCCACATTTAGTGTGATTCATATAATTAGTCTTTGAAGTACCTTGCTTGTCTGATAGGGGTGAGCCTAAGATTTTGCCATATAAAGTTTCATTTCAATGGCTCAACTGTTCAACTATCATGAACTTTGAAGCTGATGCATTGCTTGCTCGTACTTGGTACAAACATCATGTCAAGCTGGTTTTTCCTAGCTTGAAACAACAGGATTTTCATCATCTCTTATGTACTATATTTATTAGTTAATGAGGAGCATTTGCTGGGATGGCATATGAAACTATTTGGTGAGTATGATACATAAATCTGCTTCTAGTGAAGAGTGAAGAACTGTTAAGGAAATGTGGTTAGAAGATTGGCAGTATAGTGAACATGATCACAATAAATTGATTTTCTTTTGAATTCGAATGATTTTTTAAATCAGTTTTCGCTGACGGACTCACCATTACAAAATAACTCTGCACTCAATAGATTTTAATCCATTCACGTTTCCTTTTCTTAAAGGAGTTGATTGAGCGACTTGTAATGTAGTTTGAGGATGATCCTCAACTTTTTATATGTTGATTTTGAGGCTTAACAGGCAAGTGCATACAGCAAGCAATAAGCTATAAGGAGATGATTGTAATTGAGAATTTCTCTGCATATGTTATTTAAAGCGAATTTCTGATTATTTGAAACTCATAGATAGATACAAAAAAAAAAAATTTAAAATGGATTTTGTGCCACGGAAACATTAAATTGTGCAGCATGGTGGGAAATTGAATTCTCTGTTATGTTCTCAGGACAGCACAAGATCCAATGATGGAAAAAACAACATAGGGAGTTATAGTTTTTTCTTTTCTTACGTTTTGAACGGCTAGGATGCACAGACACCACTCTGCTACACCAAAAGTACACCAGGGGATCCGCCTCCGCATGATGGAGTGTCTCAAAAGCTTTCTGAACTCAGCGGTATCGAATGTAGTTAAGAGTTTATACGTTTGAACAGTACACTTCGTCTAAGGATTTGGTCAGAAAAGAATCAATATATTTTCAATGTTCATGATTTTAATTTAAAACATATAAAACCATGCTATCTTGTTTAATCTATATTAGAAATAGCAACGTTAATCACTTTTATATAATTATTTGAAAATTCCACATATTATATCATTGATTTTTCATGTCAGATATTTCGTAATAGTAACTATCTTGATCCAACCCATGACAAAACAAAATATATTAATAAAAGTTTACACGAATAACTGTATATCTATAATATCTCGTAATCTTTATTGACAAACTAATTAACTTTTGATTGAAGCTACTTAGTGAACGTGGGCAATTTTGGTTAGAAGCACAAGAAAGTGAAAGGCCACACACTTCCTCTTCGGAGTCAGGACACAGGACAATATTCTGTTTTTCACTTTGGCACAGTGGGCACACACAACTGTTCCATTGCCCAAAGCCATCGATGGTTTAAAACAGTATAAAACATCTTGCAGACAAAGCACCAAGAATCTCAATGCTCATTGGGCAAAGCTTATGCCTTTCAAGTTGCCAATGCATTTTTGTACTTTACCCCTAAATACACTGCACCGAGGATACCTAATGGATAGGGATCTTCGTCCGTTGGACAGCAACAGCCTGAGATCGTAGGTGATATTTTGATATAACGATTTTGATTAATTTAATGATTTAAGATTTTTTTTATAGATATAATTTTTTACGAAAAAAAGCAAGCATGTCGCAATAGTAGTTTCAACCACGGAGGACCCAGATCCCATAACGAATACTCAATACAATTTTGAAATTACTCTTTTCGTTTTATAATAATTGAAACGTTACGTAATAATTGTATTGTTTATTACGTATTTCAAAACGTTATTTTTTATTAATAAATAATATGATACGAATGTCATTATGGTTCAGGATTGTAGTTCATGACATATACTATATTTGATATTTCATGATAAATTTATATAAAAAAATCATTTATTCGTTTTGTGAATCATTTGTAATGTCAATCTTTTTTTTTTATGTGGATAAGAAATCTAACCAAAAGGAAGTGGTACAAGGGCATCAACTCATATCAATGTGCAACTCTATGTTAACATCAAATTTACTGATATGGGTTACATGAATGTGATTGGACTCTAATGTTTGAAGTAGGGGGATTGATCTCTTTCATATAAAATGTCAAAATACTGGTGTGTCACTCTAGTTATATAAATCTTCTCTAAGCACGACAAGAATCTTAATTTTTTCTCGAGATTAATAAGATTCTATATATATTCATGTCTGTTATCAATATATTAAAGACATCGAGCTATTTAGTTTTGTGCCTTTAGACATATACTTGAGTCATAGGTTTTTTTAGTGATGTGTCATAAATTGATAATGAAAACTCAGATTTATAACTCTGAATCAAATAAATATTATTTATATAGTAACAGTCAGCCACCGCAATTCGCACTTTGTTACTCTTATCGTATAAAGGTTCCTTTCCTTGTTTCCCTTTATAAACTTTGCACCTAGATCCTCTCATCTTTCACAGGAGTACTTCAATATCTTTCTCTCAAGCTCCTCCCTCCTCCCTGCAGAGGTTTCCCACTTTTTCTTGTAGCAGCCAAAGACTTGAATGAATATCAAGCTATGAGTATGATGATGAGTATTGTGAGAGACGAGGTGGCTCCTCATCAAATCAATGCACACATTCTCCCCCACTTTTATTTCTTTTTACGGCCATTGAACCTACAATAAATATTAGCCCAACATCATTTCCCACTTCACCTAAACTCTTCCCCTCCTACATCAAGCTCCAAGCTTCAAATACTTGAACTCAATGGGCTGATTTTTCTCCTGTTTTTTGTTATCTGGGCATTGTTCTCTTCCCTCAATTTTTGAAGGGTAAGTGTAAGAGAGTGACAAGTGAGGTGAAAACCTGGTTTTTTCATCTGGGTATTGAGAAAGATTGGATTTTTGAGAGGTAAAAGATGATTACTCTAACAGATTTTTACCATGTTATGACTGCTGTGGTGCCTCTCTATGTGGCAATGGTATTGGCTTATGGATCAGTGAAATGGTGGAAGATTTTCACCCCAGATCAGTGTTCTGGGATCAACAGATTTGTTGCTTTGTTTGCTGTCCCATTACTCTCATTCCATTTCATCTCAACCAATAACCCTTATGCGATGAACTTCAGATTCATAGCAGCTGATACATTGCAAAAGGTTATTGTCCTTGTAGTCCTTGCAATATGGTCAAGGATCAGTTCAAGGGGTTCCCTTGAATGGTCCATTACCCTATTCTCACTCTCCACTTTGCCCAATACCCTTGTTATGGGTATCCCCTTGTTGAAGGGTATGTATGGAGATGAATCTGGTAGCTTGATGGTCCAAATAGTTGTCCTACAGTGCATCATTTGGTACACATTGATGCTGTTCTTGTTTGAGTTCAGAGGTGCAAGGATCCTGATATCTGAACAGTTTCCTGATACCGCTGGTTCCATCATCTCTTTCAGGGTAGATTCTGATATCATATCCCTTGATGGGAAAGAGCCTTTGCAAACTGAAGCTGAAGTGGGTGATGATGGAAAACTTCATGTCACTGTGAGGAAATCAGCTAGTTCAAGATCTGATATACTCTCTAGGCCATCTCATGGACCTCACTCTGGGGTGTCCCTTACTCCTAGGGTATCCAACCTTACAAATGCTGAGATATACTCACTTCAATCATCAAGGAACCCTACACCAAGAGGGTCAAGCTTCAACCACACTGATTTCTACTCCCTTGTGAATGGGAAGACCATGAGTGGTGCTAGTCCTAGGCAGTCCAATTTCGGGAACTTGGGTTATGACGAGGAGAGTGGGATGAAGGCTAATGGGGTTCACGGGCAGGCAGGGAGCGCGTATTTGGTCCCGACCAATGCCGGGATATTCTCTCCGGTGAACGGTCCGGAGGCGAAGAAGAAGGGTAATGGAGCTGAAGGCGGAAAGGATCTTCATATGTTTGTGTGGAGCTCAAGTGCCTCTCCTGTTTCTGAAGGAGGGATTCCTGTTTTTAGAGGTGCTGGTGATTATGGGAATGATCTTGGTTCTGTCGCTCATCCTAAAGGTTTGCACAACTCTAATCTCTATAGACAATTACATTACAGTCTTTGTCATGTGATAACCATCTGGCTCATCTGATCGTATGATGCTGACAAACTTTTATCTGTATCATTCCCTAGGCGATATTTGTTTATCTTTCATTGGTTGATTGTGTGCCCATCTGTTATGATGGTGCAGAGTTTGGGGAGTATGCGCCTGATGAGTCAGGCGCTAGCGGAACAGAAGGAGGAGCAGTTCACTCAAAGCTCCGTTCGAGCTCCACTGCTGACATTAGGACAACGGCCGGTGGGAAGGATGATCCTACCAAAGCAACGTCCATGCCGCCTGCTAGTGTGATGACGCGGTTGATTTTGATAATGGTTTGGAGGAAACTTATCAGGAATCCGAATACATATTCTAGTCTCATTGGCCTTACCTGGTCTTTGGTCTCGTACAGGTGTCCTTAACATGGATTATAACTTCATGGATTACTTCTATTGTGCCATTTATCTGTTAATTGGCTGGCTCTTATGTCGTCTCGATTGGTTTCTTTAGGTGGCATATTCAAATGCCTGCTATAATTGCTGGTTCCATCGCAATACTATCCAATGCTGGTCTAGGAATGGCCATGTTCAGTCTTGGTATGTGGTAATCTTCCGATGTATGATGCACACTATGTAAAGCTGATATTATGTGGTAATATTCTATTATCATTGTAGGTTTATTCATGGCATTGCAACCCTGGATCATAGCATGCGGTAATGCTGTTGCTACATTTGCTATGGCCATCCGATTCATTACGGGGCCTGCGGTCATGGCAGCTGCCTCAATGACCGTGGGACTACGCGGAGCGCTTCTTCATATCGGCATTGTGCAGGTGGTTATGAAGCTGATAACTTTACCTCATATAAAGTAACTGGATGATCTTATCGTGATATTAATTTCTCGTGTTCTGATCACCGCAGGCAGCTCTTCCTCAGGGGATTGTTCCGTTTGTGTTCGCCAAGGAATACAATGTCCACCCTGACATTCTCAGCACGGGGTAATATTCCTTCATTGTCTCTAATTGCTGGAATTGTTGGATCATTACCTTGTCCTGAGTTGTAAATCACAATATTTCTCTTAAAGTAAGCACAGTAATAGCACAGTAATCTTTGAGCAGTATCAAGTGATGCTGTAGGATAATGTTGTGTTCGTTAATGTTTCAATTCCATGCCAGGGAATTTTTTGTGACATATTTCAATGGCCAAACCCTTGCTAATTCAGCGCGCTTGTTTGATTCCTCAGTCCCATATGTGATTTGCCAAATATTATATTGACTTGTTTGTCGCCAATGCAGGGTTATATTTGGCATGCTGATAGCACTTCCAATCACCTTGGTGTATTACATCCTGCTTGGCCTCTGAAGACTCGAACGAGTGAAGACCAAGCCATCATCGTCGCTAGTCGCTTCTTTCGTTTTTGGGGTCATCTGTAACAGATGCGATGTAGAAATGCAGTTCTAGAATTAGGAGTTTAGATTTTGGGTTAGAAAATGGAAGAGCAGAGGAGGCAAAGAGCTCTTGAGTCATGACAGGATCAGTTGGGCAAGCACATCAACATGGGACTGAACTTGGGAGAGGAAATGCTGTGCATTATTGATGTGATATTGCAAATTCCTTGAACATCATGGTTATTTCTTTATTTTATTTTTGTAGTTTTTGGAGTATGAGATTCAAGTAAAAAAAAAAAAAAAAAACCCCGGTCTCTAGATCAGCAACCTACTAGGAGCATCTTAAATTTAACCAAACTTCAATCCCAAGGTTGTCACATGCCTGGGTAGAGAATCTTGCACGAACTTCCTGGAAAACGTGTAATATGTTATGGGCATCATTAGATTTACTCGGTTGATTCTACAAAGTGAGATTTTTCATCATCTGGATCATGATTTTTACGTCAATTCATTTTGATGGGGAATGGTACTTCTATTTTCAGATGAAACTTCTAGTACTACTGGTTTATAAAGATCTGGTTTTAAAAACGATTTTTCGAGCTTAGTGAATGTGATAAGTGGTTAGAGTGCTATTGGTGTGAACCTTTTTCTCAAAATGAGCAATTATAACTGAGAACTACACTTGTAGGCTCAATTCAATCACTTTTGCCTCGACACACATGCTTGTGTGGTTATCAATTTTATCACTTGGCTTTTGAATCAGTGTAATATTATTACTGTACTATTAAATGATCTAATAATGCATGATTAAGGTAAACATGTTCGGCAAAGTTACTTTCAAGCTGGCTTACTCGAAAAGACAAAAAAAGATGCGAAGGTAGCAGAATGTTGTTGTTGATGATTATAAATTGGAGATTCCCCAACAAAAGAGATGTTGCTTTCTCTGTTGGTCCACCCCATGCCAATTAGTATACTCATTGTCATTTATGTTGCTTTCTCTGTGCAGTAGCCTCCATGGACTCAGTATCATTATACTAGATGTGATTAAATTTGTTTGATCAAATGTTTTAACAGAATATGAACTACTTGTGCAACAATCTACAAGAGTCGTGAGTCCTTACCAGTATCACAATATCCTTAGTATTGCCATAGAAAAGCATGATCATATCAGCGTCACATTTTCTCCGACGAAGTATACGAAACAGCTGGGAGACCAAAACCAGGAATCGCCCCACAAGGAAATGAATGCCCTGAATTCAGGTGGTGTAACCAGACATAGGATAAATTGACATTCTTGTGGGAAATTTATGAATCAGTGAATTCAATGAAACATCCCATCAAGCGACTGGAATTCACTGCATTTCAGAAACTGCAACTGTAATTTATGCGGTGGCCTCACATATATGACTGGTGCAGAGGTTGTATTCCGTCTGATGATGGAGAAAATTGATGAAGAAGAAGAACAAGAAGCGGGCCAATTGATGAGTGCAGTGTTGTAGTGTCGATGTGTTCTCATTTATGGGGTTGCCGGCTGGGTGAATTGCAGGATGAGATATGTGTGGCTATAGCTCTTCGTTGGCGTCACAGGGTGATATCACAGTTACAAGAATTAACTAATTCTAAATAAAAACTGATGGAACACTATAAAATTATGATGAAAGATGAGATCACTAGAACAAATCCAACCGAGGGAGTTATATTTGTAGTTATTTTTTCGATTTTGAAATATAAATAACGATTTAATCTGATATTTGAACTTATATATGTGTTGAATTGAGATGAAATTTAATGAAATAAGAATATTTTTTTGATGATAGTAAGATTTACTGTAACAATTATAAAAAAAGATAATAAATATACTGTATCAATTATGATTGTTTTTGTATTTTTTTATGTGAACTAAATATGATATATTATATATATTTTGTGACAACTCAAATAGATAAGTGTTGCATATATTATGAAACGAAGAAAATATAATGTAAAAATGTCAGAATATATCTATAGCCCTTTAATGGTTTGATGCTAAATTTTATCATATTATTTTTCTCTTCATTTTTTCTCTTCATTGTTTTTCTACTCTTTGTTTGTAATTACTTCATTCCCTCCAAAATGATGATAATTTAACAAAATGACAAAAATCAAATTATAACAATAAAAATAAGTACCATTTGGAGTCCACAATAATGCTATATTAAAGGATTTGACAATCCAAATATATGATGCATTGGACTTGTTCTTAAATGGTTACAAATGATAGTTTTGGCAATCTTACACATTACTCCATGTATCATAACGAGTTGGTCGATCATTTTTTTTTTTTTTTTTGGTCTAACGATAGAAATAAAAACCATGCGGGTGCTATTCTAAGATAGCATGATACGAGATACGAGTAATCATTACCGTGAAACGCACATAGTTTCACAAAAATGAAACCATCTCAAAGGATTAGTCCGGTGGAGAGGAAGATCTAGCCAAAGCACCGCTTCCAACTTCACAACATAGTTTCCCAGAAAAGAAAAGTTTTGTTTTTAATTATTTTTTTATAAATAAAATTTCTAAAATAAAAACATAAATAAATTAATTCTTAAACGCAGGAGTCTTTATCCTTCCCTTATGAAAGACGCAGACATCTTTGGTTCAAACCAAAAACAAACCCACCCACAATGGTACGTGGTGAGCGGGATGTCACATGTTAACTGAATTTGGAGTTGGGTTCAACGCAGGACGAGTTCGGAAAGACCCAACAGCAAGACCGGAGGCTGAGATTTCTTCATATTTTCGAAAAATTTTGAAACATTTCGAAGAACTCTAAAACCTTATGTAAAGATGTTTGTAGAGTATTTTAAAAAATTTTAGAAAAATTAGAGTCTAGATTATTCAATTGAAGCATATATAAGAAAATGTTTTGCTCATTTGTCAAATCATCTCCATAATCCTCCACGAATTACAATCCCATAAAAATCCAACAACAATGTAACTTTTTTTTTTTTTTTTTTTTCAATTTGTTTCGAATTCTCATTTGTTTTTTCGAGTTCGTACTAAATCATCTGGACTTCGAAATTAGACTACGCTCAAGCGAAAGAAATGAGGAATTTCGGTGTCAACATCTAACCCGTAGGAGGTGACTTGCCTCATGGCCCACCGACCACCTGCCCGCACTAACCATTAAGTGAATAAAAATTGATGATAAGGACGAGTTTTGACACAAAATAAGTGACCCGAATCAAAATGAAAGATCACGATTATTTTTTTTTGTTTGATTGAACTTATTAATTTTACAATTGAGTTGCACCGTGGGTTTGCAAAACCCAATGAATAAAAGGTCCCCGGTATTTTTGAACACAACATAGATATCTTATGTTTTCTCATGAAAGTCGCGTCGCACATCTTGTCCTGAACTTAAATTATTTACAATTATATTTTAAAATTTTTATTTATAAAAAAAATCTAATTAAAAAAATACAGAAAATCAAAGCAAAGGGCCCAAGTATAGACACTACTACTATGATCTCGCGTGTCCAACGTCCCGACAAAACTCCCTGCAAACCCAGAAAAAGCACGCAACCACTCACCACCAACACTTCTACCAGAAAAATATTCCCTCTCTTCATCACAACCCTAGTAATCAATCAAAGCTCTGATGATTACCACTCCACCACCACCATCACTCAACCACTTCCTCTTCACCGCCGGCGAATTTGATGAACATGCTTCGACGGCCTCGGCGAAGGAGGTGGTGGTGAAGGGAGGCGAAGTGGAGAGGTCTACGAAGGATAGGGCGGCGGCGGCGACGGCGTTGAGGAATCATAAGGAGGCGGAGAAGCGAAGAAGGGAGAGAATCAATCAGCATCTGAATAGCTTGCGGGCGCTTCTGCCCTGCAGTTCCAAGGTAAGCACTAAACACTAATCATGTGGTTTTGTGTGTTCTTTTGTATCGGGTTAGATGAGATCGTGATTTGCTTTGTAATCGTCATTCGTTAGCGGTATGTTCGAATCAACAAAGTTATTTAGACTTAATATGTGTTTTGATTAGTGTGTATGTGATGGTGTGTTACAAGTTTTTTAGCTACTCTTTTAAGACGTATCGTATCATTCACATTTCGATCAAGGGAGATATGCTAGTGATCTAGCAGCTATTATTGAAATTTGAAAGGAATTAAATATAGTCTCAGGTTTGATAGTTTCTCGGCAAACCGATGCTGTAGGAGAGAAACCAAATACAGTACTATGGTTTGAGGCAATTCTTGGATATTGATTCACTTAGTTTTTGAACCACTTATCTTTGGACATGCCTTCGTAAACGTATACAATGATCTTTAATATATACATGTCATGAAGTAGAAACCAAATAGGCAGTTGAAATCTATCATAGATCATGGTGTTCATCAGGATTATTTCCCCAGCTAAAGGCAATGGAAATGGATCAAGTTTTGCTATCGGAATGAATACATTGTGGAAAATGTTGAGTAACTAGTATTATCCATTACCTCAAAGCATTTATAATATTCTATTTAAGGGAATCCGTAAAAAGAGCACGTGGATGAGAAGACCATGATAATTGAAAGTGTGTTGGAATATGAACATTAAAATGAGAAATAATGAATAGTATATCTATTACTGTAATATATTGTATTTTTTATAGGTAAAATGATGACAGAAACAAGACGAAGATATAGATCTACACTATTGAACCAAAAAGATTTGGATATGCGAGTGGGAAAATCTCTGTCTCTTCTGTGCTAGGGTTTCTATTAATCTCAAAAAATTGATCTAAAACGACAGCTAACAAGTGATTAAATAGTAGAAAAATCCTAAAAACGTGAACTTACGAAAATGTCCTAAAATAGAGATACGGAAAACATAAAAATTGCCTAAAACATGGCCCCCCTTCAAATGGTTGAAATAAGCGGATTTCCCAGGCACGAGCAACGAGTTGTGATATCCACGTCGTTTCACATGAATCGGTCAAGTTTCGTGTTGCGTTCTGACACAGTAACTTTTGATTTGTAGGAAGTCTAGGTTATGAACAGTAACTTTACGACGATAAGCCGTTGACTGTGCATCATAAAATATGATGTGTTGTGGTGCAATGAATAGTAAAAGTTAAGAATGGTATAAAGTTGAGGGAAAATTTTAGAGTATCAGATGAATGCCTTTGTACCCATAAAAAGAAAGCATTGATAACCATAGGTCATAATTCTTGCTAACAAAGCATTGTAATATTGACTGGAACCGTAATTCGAAGTAATTCATCTTTGTTGAAAAAACAGTAGAAATAAGTGAACAGAGTCATATATATGTAGCTTTGAACAGACCCAGTCAAAGAAGGCATAAAGTCCTTATATTTTTGTCCTCAGGGCTGGCGCATTTTGGGAAAGTGCCTACTCTTTCCCCACACCTGCTCATCAATCCAAAAACCCTACCCACCCTAACTTTCCCCCCCAGAGAATCTTGTTTCTTTTGGTGTTCTAAGTTGATTCCTAGATTTTATTTCAAATGATATGAGAACTATGTATATCATATATTGTGTAAGATGGACATATCTCATACAGCGATCTTCTCCATGATGTACCACGTGCTTCCACTTAGCTTAAGCTCGATATTTTGGATTGTGGTATGTGTCCATCAGATACAATTGCTGAATGCTGGGAACAATGAGCCAATTTGTGAGCTCCTTTTCACGTTTGCTTGAGCTTTATTCTTTCGGATTATTGATATTAAATTAAGCTCATCTTTTGGATGAGAAATGAATCCATCAGTGCGAAGATACTGAAATCATATGTGCGAGTTATAGGTTGGTTTTCATATTAGCCAAGTCTCTTTTCATTGAGCTTTGGATCCACTACATGCTTGTCTCGCAATGTAGTGTCTGGCGGTTCCCGCATTCGTAAAAACGTTTCACTGACTAGGAGTCTAGGACATCCAATGGTTCTATGGTTTCTTGACTTTTTCTTCTCACCGAACAGATTGATAAAGCCACCCTCCTTACAAAGGTTGTTCAACGAGTACGAGAATTGAAACAACAAACATCAGAGATAGGCGAGTTAGAATGCATCCCTCGAGAAACTGATGACTTTGCAGTAACTGCTGCTAGGAACGAATCTTCTAGCAGCGGGAAGCTTATCTTGAAAGCATCTTTATCCTGCGAAGACCGAGCTGACCTTCTACCGGAACTCATCACCGTTATCCATTCTCTTCGACTCAAGGCACTAAAAGCTGAGATGTGCATGGTAGGGGGTCGACTGTGCAACATTTTGATCGTTGCTGCAGACATGGGAGAAGGTGATGGGGAAGATTTGGTGATGTTGTTGCGCAATGCACTTAGGGGGATCATGGAGCGATCGAGGGCAAATGAAGATTCTGTGAAGAGGAGATGCAGGTTACATCCTACTCCTCTTGATCTTCCTTTGTAGGTTACTCCTTAATTTGATCTATCTTCCACATATGGCGCGAGAGTTGTAGCGAGTGGCATCGATCTTCCTGGTCGAAACGTATTTAGAGTTTGCCTAGGTGTGGAGTATATGCGGGCGGTGTGTGTGATATATCGATATGTGAATACATGTTATTAGCAGTAATAATTGTATTCTCGTATAGAAAACGATGAGGTATTCATGGTCGAATCCTGCCGTCTCATGGCGGAGGAGACCATATATGACACGTAAAGGTTGTAAAGTTTTTGCCTCTTTGCCTGTGCGAATTTGGGAATGGGATCACCGGCTGTATTTTTGTGTCGTACCATGTCCTGTATCGAATGAGAGCCTTTGGATCAAATCCGTAGGAGCACCACTTTTTCTTTTGATTGGGATCCAATGGTCCACAAATTATATAGCAAAAGACAGCGCATCAGGTGGACAGCCGGTGATCTGCCTCCGCGGATTTGTTTGTTTTGGTGCTTCACAATGGATTTCCGATCTTGTTTTGGATCCGTTTCGTTTACTCCATTACGTGAATTGAACCAAAAAAATATATCGCGACTAGAACTTACGTTAGTTTATCCACCTTTACGATTTCCTTTGCTCCGAAACATCATGTTAGTGATGCATCAAAGACAATTATGTATACAACTTGTTCTAAATGGAGTTGTGAGAAATCTTAATGATGAATTAATGTCACGCATTGGGAGTCGGCGTAACAAGTGACGATATGGCGAGAACGCCAGAACCATAATACAAATATACTTAAAAAACTTTTTATGGGGATGTCAAAGATGACATGGTATCGAACGAAAGGTTGGTGTGAGAAGATGATAAGCGTGAACAAAGGCCATGAAAAAGGATATATATAACGGGTGATGATGACTTTTGAATAGCGAAGAAAAGCAGAGGAGCCTGACAGTGGTCGACAGTTTGTCTTCCCTGTTGGGGGCCGCACACAGTCGACACACACAGCAGGATCACTGTATCTCCACGGACACCCTTCCTGCTCACTTCTTACATTAAATCAAATCTATGTACTGTACTACATATTCCCTTGGTCCCAAGTCCCAAGTTTAAGATAGTGCATCAACTCAGGTCTTCGATAACAAAAAAGATTACAAGTGTAACGTAGCAGATTTTCAGTCATCAACGTGGACTTTAGATGGAAGAGGTTCGACGATATAAATTAGTACGAATCAAGCCTCCGTCATTTGTTCTTCATTTTAACATTCGGTAGTAATTGGCCTGTGGCTAGACCAAAGTGTTGTTGCCCTCATTTTCTTTCCAAGGATGTAAGGAAACAGTCCACTCTTCTTCGCGACAAAGAGAAGATCGTGTTACATCAATGTATGTGGATAGGTGAGAACAACGAAATAATGGTGCGTTTAGTGCTATCCTGAAATTGGGCCGCACGGGTTCTTGTTTTTTTTTTGTTTTTTTTTTTTTTTTTTTTTTTTTTTTAAAGTTTTGTGATTCGAGTAGTGTGTGGGCTCACCGAGGTCTGGTAGAATGGGCCGGGCTAGTTCGACCCTCCAAGTGACCCTGCAGCAAAGGAAGATGAGAAACATACTAGCCCACTTGTCTAGTTTTTGAGTCTCAAGAGAATTTAGAGCCTGGATCCTTATAGCCCATTAATGATTTGGTATTGGGCTAAACCGAATCTGTCAAAGCCCACAGGATCTTGGGTCAATCTTAATAAACTCACTTAAAAACACACTTTTTGTTTTTTGTTTTTTTCAATGATAAATCGATTTGGATCGTGTACATCATACTGTCAACCATGTGAGTGCATTAAATTTTTTGTTGTTTTTTTCATGGATCATTGGCTCATTTGTTTAATGTGAAACAAGTTAAAACAAGGCGACAGTTATAACAAACCTTGACCAAAGGTTATTATGGAAGCTAGCTTAAACTACACGTAAACACGTAAGCAAATAACTTATATGCGTGGGCTTTGGACTTTAGAGATCCCATTATATGTCCGTATCCCATGTTCTTGCATGTTCTATAATTTTTTGTTTGAGCAACTTTCTTCTGTGCTCTATCTTTATTCCTCCATTCACCATTTCCTATACACAAAGCAAACATAAAGCCATGAACGAATAGGAATATATACCTTCTAGCTAGGCTTCGACTATATGATTTATCGTTTGGGTACATATTGGACTGTTTGTCTTTGGATAATCAATTGATCAGATGTTCAGGACGAACTTATGTACATGACTTATGAAAATATATATGATATCGATTGAAGTAGATGCATTGCAACGATCGAGTTTGGAACCAGTATCCCGTAAAAGCTTTGTATATATGACAGATAGTCGAAGCCATTTTTATCACTTTCATGGTTGATCCGGTTAGTTATAGTTCACGTCTTTAACCTCATATTTATAGTATAGTTGATAGACATGCTTAGAAATATATATAGTACTCTTTGAACATTATGATGATGTTTTGTTAGAACGAATCCGTATAATAGTGAAGTTGCAAAAAGAATAACTTTCCTCACTATCTTTCTCGCAATGCTACAAGTTCGGGAATAAAGAGAGTATTATCTACTCAAAGGACTTTGTTACTATGAGGACGTATGGTCGAATATTTAAAGTTTGTGGAAAAAGCTTTTTCACAAGCTCTCCTCAAGTTCAACCCCGAAAAAGAAAATGCATAAAGTTCCCTTTGCTTTAGAGTACCTAACTGAAAGGCCTAAAGCATTCATCACTAAATCAAACTTTCCTGATACTCACGACCTAATAATTGAGCACCTTTTCCATTTGCAATAAACATCTTATTTTCATATGTGATATGAATCTGTCCCAAGTGAACAGAGACCTTAACTGCTTAACAAAACCTTAAACGTGTAATGTGAACTCTAATGTGACAGCGTTTAATGCGAATCTTACTTTGATTGTAGAAAGGCAAGCTTTTAAGAGCAAACTAATACAGCTTAGATTTCATTACGTAATACTTAAGCCTTTGAATTGGTCTCATTTCCTTTCACATGCACATATAGAGTTTGTGGCGTAGTATTCTGTATACATTTATTATGAATATGGTCGCAAAAGCAATACTATACCAAGCACATGGATATTCACAAGAAATAACCACCACAATTCTAGGTGACCAACAACAAGAATTGATCAAACCATGATTAATTAGTTGGACAGACAATTAAGTGGTCATAAAAGATAGTCTAAGCTCTAAAGATTTGTGGACGTCAGGTTCTGTCCATGATCAGAAAACTTGAATCGATATTGTCGTCGTTCTTGTGAAATTTTTTCATATCCGTTAAGTCTCAGTGCTAGTACTTCGTTCTCCATTCTGTGCGCTACGAGATCAAACGAAGACAGCCTGTAAGAAATCAAATCCCAAACCCAAAACCCCACTCAACTTATGTGCATACTCTCTCCATTGAATTTGGTTTCTTTAGCACATTTAAGCTACCTACATACATTGAAGGGAAAAAGCAGCTCGCAAAAGCTGTAAAAAAGAGAACCAAAAAAAGCTCAAATTTCCACTCCAACTTCCATTCTTTTGTTCTCCTCGCTTCCTCTTTCAAGCATCTTCATCTCACCTTTGCTGTCTCTCAATTTCCCTTTTGCTTTTCAAAGTGTTTGTGTTTCTCTTGCGTGGTTGCAATCTATGTGTGTTTTTGTGTGTGTTGAATCCAACCCATTGTTTGTTTGATCATAAAGGTGAAACCCTTTTGATATTCTGCTGTTTCATAAACTTGTTTTGTGTTGCTTGGGCTCAACTAGAAGCTTCTTGCTTTGTTGGTTTCCATGAGAATCTTTGCTTTGATTTCTGTGATCAAAGTGAAAGATTTCATCTTTATTCCAAAGGGTTTTTGTTTCTAGGATTGATTAGGTTTCATAGTACTTATAAAAGATTCAAATTTTGACGTTCTTGGTATGTGTTTCAAGTGAGGGTTCTTTCTAGGGTTTCAGATTCTTGGTTTGTGATGCCATGGGACTGTGTTATGGGAAACCTATTGAAATCCCTCAGAATCAATCTGAAACTATAGAAATCCAACATGGGAAAATTGATCCCATATCAAATTATGAAGTTGCAAAGACCCCTAAGTTCCCATTCTATAGCCCAAGTCCATTACCAAGTTGGTTCAAGAACTCACCTGCTAATTCTAGTGTAAAATCTACGCCACTTCGATTCTTCAAGGCCCCCTTTCCTCCTCCGTCTCCTGCAAAGCACATTCGCGCTTTGCTATTACGAAGGCATGGTTCTGTTAAGCCCAATGAAGCTTCCATCCCTGAGGGAAGCGAGTGTGAGATAGGATTGAATAAGAATTTCGGGTATTCGAAGCAGTTTAAGAACCATTATGAGATTGGAGAAGAAGTGGGGAGGGGACATTTTGGGTATACATGTTCTGCTAAGGGGAAGAGAGGCAGCTTGAAGGGGGAAGATGTTGCAGTTAAGGTTATTCCAAAATCAAAGGTATGGTTCTTGTTTTTCTGTCGTCGATGATGACATTGTGGTTCTTGTTATTAGTTGATCATGGCATGATTTGGATGATATCCTTATAACATTGTCATTACTCAACTAATAAGAGCATCTCGTGTTGTATCATGGGAAAGTGTATTTGAACCCGTTTGTGTTTGTTATGGAGTTGCACTGTGTTACGGTGTTCATGCTCATTGGATTGATAGAATGACATGTTCATCCATGTCTTATTTGGATGAGATCATGCTGTATGCTTTGAAAATTCTGCTTTGATGGCGCCTGGGATGGTGATTGGAGTTGAGCCAATACTATGCTTGTTGAGATTTAGACTGCCAAGAACATGACTGCATACACGAGAAAATAAGCATTTTTTTTTTTTATCAGAAATCTTTTCTCTGTTTTGCAGTTGACAACTGTTATAGCGATCGAAGATGTCAGAAGAGAAGTAAAAATTTTATGTGCTCTGGCTGGCCACAAGAATCTAGTACAGTTCTATGATGCCTATGAAGATGACGACAATGTTTACATAGTCATGGAGTAAGCCACGCTACATCTCTCAATACTGGATGATAAAACTGTTATGTTTCTGTGATGCTCCCTTGCCCATCTTTTAAGTTGTGATTGATTATTAAATACCTATACAATTGCACGACCATCTCAAATCTGGTCAAGGGTAGCAATATGGATCAAAGCCAAACATAGTGAGGTCAGACTTAATGGACTAAACAATGAACTCTTCCTTGGTCCATTTTGCAATTCAAATAGGCCGAAGATATTGGCACGGCAACCCCAATACAAAACCAAGGGAGAAAATACCTGGTTTGCCTCGGCAGTAATCGCTATTGCCTTTGGAATATCCTTGACCTATCCTTGAAAATCAGGAAACTTTAGTTACTGCAGGTCTACGTTCGATGTGAAAGGTCTGTGATAACATAATTGTGAACCATGAGACATCTGGCCGTTCTTTTTTTCCTACTGTAGGTTGTGCAAAGGTGGTGAATTGCTAGATCGAATACTGTCAAGGTACTGATACTTATTATAATTCCTTCAATTGTGTGAATGAGGTTTTTCTTAAGAATCACGGGTCACTGAAGTCATTTTTATGTTGTTTAGGGGTGGAAAGTACTCAGAAGATGATGCCAAGGCTGTTATTGTCCAGATTTTAAATGCAGCTTCTTTCTGTCATCTTCAAGGTGTTGTTCACCGTGATCTCAAGCCTGAGGTAATTCACGTATTGTATTGGAAGTTTTATTTGAGTTTCAATGGTGGTGGTGGTGTTCACATGTTTTTATTAATTCTAGCAAGCTTGTGCATTTTTATCTACTATCTTTCCATGATATAGCTGCTGTATGCTAGGTGAACTAGATGACCTGTGCTGACGTTACCCATATGTTTTTCAACATCCAGCATTAACCATATTTTAGGAGTCATTTTTCTTGTGCTGTTAAATTTTCTCGCTGTAGTCTGCTAAATTTTGTTTCATAATCTCTTTCAGAACTTTCTTTTTACTTCCAAGGAGGAGAATTCTCCCCTCAAGGCCATAGACTTCGGGCTATCCGACTATGTGAAGCCAGGTTCAGAATCACACAACACTTACCTCGCTTTCTAATAAGCGAAGAAGGGGATTGTTCTTGATTCTTTTCCATATTTATGCAGATGAAAGTTTGAATGATATAGTTGGTAGCGCTTATTATGTAGCCCCCGAGGTACTGCATAGATCATATGGGACGGAGGCAGATATGTGGAGTATAGGTGTGATTGCGTACATTCTTCTATGTGGTAGCCGCCCTTTTTGGGCTCGCACTGAGTCAGGAATTTTCCGTGCTGTTCTCAAGGCCGAACCAAGCTTTGATGAGGACCCTTGGCCATCATTGCCCCCTGATGCAATTGATTTTGTGAAGAGATTGTTGATCAAGGACTGCCGCAAAAGATTAACCGCTGTTCAGGCTCTCAGTATGCTTATTTCACTTCTTCTCAAGCATTTTGTTTTGCGATCTCAATTGAAACAATCTCTTGATCTGCTCAATCTCGACCTCTTTGATTCCCTCCAGAATGATAATTGAAGTATAATACATCCATTTTTCATTTGATAGGTCATCCATGGCTTTCTGGTCATCATCATATCAAGGTACCCTTGGACATGATTGTTTTCAGACAAGTAAAAGCCTATATATGCTCGTCTCCTCTACGAAAAGCTGCTCTAGTGGTATGTTGCCGTGCCTTGTTGATTCTATATGTTGATGTCTTTTGTGAAGTATGGTTGTGCTGCTTGTGCAGTTCTGTTACACTTAACTTATCCTCGAAGAATATTAGAAACGTAAAGGCCTTGTTTATCATGACAGGCCCTTGCAAAGACCCTGACAGTGCCTCAATTAAGTTATCTGAAGGAGCAATTTCAGTTTCTTGGACCGACCAAAAACGGTTTTATACATCTCCAGAACTTCAAAACAGTGAGTTATTATCCAATCTTGCTTAAAATTTCTTCAATCGGGTTTTCCCCCCATAAAGGGCATTGTCTAAAATGCAGGCTGTCTCAAGATGCTGCACTGATTCTATGAGAGATTCTCGGGTTATTGATTTCGTGAACACAGTAATGCTCCTGCTTGACCCGAGTATATTTTTTTGGAGAAAGGAGAGACGTAGATGGTGACTAAGTTACATGATCATTTTGGCAGGTGGTCTCTCTTCCCTATCGAAGACTGGATTTTGAAGAGTTTTGTGCTGCAGCGATAAGCGTGTATCAACTGGAAGCAATGGAGTGCTGGGAGCAGCATGCACGGCGTGCCTATGAGCTATTTGAGAAGGATGGAAACAGACCAATAATGATTGAAGAGCTTGCCTCGGTATTTTTGGGGACTCCTTTTTACCTTCTGAAATCTAATTAGTCATAATAGCCAAAACGAAAAACCGATTATGGCCTTGGTAAATGAGCAAGGCGATGCACGGTTTTCTTATGCACGTCAATATGCTATTGTTCATCCTATTTAGCTTCCTATATGTTTTTAGTACATGAATATGGTCATCACTTTCGAAATTTTTTCTTATCATTCAGGAACTTGGGCTCAGCCCGTCGGTACCAATCCATGTGGTGCTTCAAGATTGGATCAGACACTCAGATGGAAAACTCAGTTTTCTTGGTTTTGTGAGGCTTCTACATGGAATTTCTTCCCGATCTTTTCAAAAGGCTTGAATCCGATACCATATATAGTTCCTACAGAACACCAAAGATAAACCATTATTCATAGTATGGGATATCATGGACTTCCAGGAATGCAAGAGAGCCGAAGACCCCGACTTCATGATTATAGGTAGCACTGCCAGGATAAATTGTCATTCCTGTATTGATTTCTACAGGTTGTTAGCATATTTCCTTCATCTTTTCCTGTTCTCTTAGCTTTTGTTTTACGCTCCGTGTAACACGTCGTTGGGTTGTCCAATTGTAGACAGTTGTACAGATGAGGTGAGGGGTAAATTATTGTTGATAGCAAGTCTTCTGTAGTTGTAATACCTTCCGTGTAACTGATCCTTCTATATTTATGAATAAAAATCCTCTTCGCTTGTGTTCTAGACTAGACATTATGGCTTCCATCATTCTGTGGTGCTTTCGGATTCAGGGATAGACCACAATAGCAGGATAGACCATGGTAGCTACATGTTCATACAGCTCTAGTTTGTTTAGTTCAGTGTAACGCACAGTTTTTTTTTTTCCTGTTTAGTCGAAGCCTGCCGAACGCGGATGTACTCCAAGTTTGTTCCTCAATTGTGTGCATCGTGGCTAGATATATAGTAGGCAATCTCTGCTCATGAACAACATGGAGTAATGCCCGTCTTCAAAATCTGGGTATTCTTCACTAAGAAATCGATGGTAATTTACACAATTGGTCCCGCTGATTGCCTAAACACTTGTTTAAGAATAAGAATCTGCACTAAGTACAGTCAGTTCTCTAAAGTCTAAACAACTTCTGGAGCCAATGATCTGCAAATGGTATTTTTTTCGAGCTATGGAGTCGTCCACCCTTGTATGTCCCAGTTCCAATCCATACAATAGAAGCAACTAGGAAGAGCTGGTGTAGACGTGTGCACGATGGAACACATACGGAGAACTAACGTGAGCGATCTATAACAAGCTCAAGTCCAGAGGAAAGTTTTTGTCTGTGTCAATGAGATTGTGCTTCAAGGAGGATGTTTGTAGCGATATTGACGTCATTTTTGGCCTGCACAAGCGCTTGTCTTGCATCATTACGATCAAATCCCATTGAAACTAGCGTCGAGATGGAGTCCTCTTGTGGTTCAACTGACGCTGATGGAGCTGGGTAGTTCCTCTACAGTCAATTTCACAAGCAAATCAGGATCTCGGAATCAAAATCTAATGAGCATAATCAGAAGCAGAATCAGATGTTTTGACATTGTTGGGGGGCAAAAAAAAAGGAATCCCAGCAGGCAGTACTCGGTTGATCTTGTTTATGGAGAAACTTTTTCGTCTTTTTACTCATTGGTGAAACTGATTCACGTGACAAAGACCCAAAAGGGCAACGACTGATATATGAAGCACCATATCTGGAAAAGCCCATTAACTTTGCAAATAAGAATGCTTACCTCTGCTTGGCGTCCGACATAAGTGGGTGAGTTCCCCAATACATTCCTGGTTGCTGCTGCAGAAGATGTGCTCAATGAAGATGGCAAAGAAAACCATGAGAAGAATGCTGCGACAAAATCTGGGTACTGTGATACACAAAATCACAAGGGCAATCATTCATAAAACAAGTCAGCAACTACCCCAAGCAAAAGAAAACACAACATGAAGTCCCGGGCAATGTAATATAGTAATTGTTTTTTTTGGGTATATACAACATAAAGTTGAGATGCAGGAATTCTATAAATTTCGATTCTGTGTCATTTCGAGGTTGATGCAGCACAATGCCTCCAGCCAAATTAATAGAAGATTTTAATTGCATTTCAGATATCTTAGCTTCACATTCTACTTGGAGTCAGATAGCTCGGCCATCTCAAGCATCGGCCTAAATACTTGGAGCAGGATTCTAACTTTTATATACAAGGGGAAGTGAATAGCTCTAACACTTCAGAGTTCAGAGCCAGAAGTGGAAAAATGACAATTACCTTTATCCTTCGCACATAAAAGATGTTTAGGCGATATAACAAGCCAGCAAGGATTCCACAAACTCCTGGTAAGATAGATCTTTTCCATGATGAGAAAAGTAGCTGCTGTGATAGGGCATGAAGCGAAGCAAGAAGTTAAAACGGCAAACAAGAAGACGAATATGGACAACGCTCAAGGGAAAACAGAATTCTATTCCATATTAAACAAGCTTCATATTCAAGAAATGGCATAAGTAACCCAGAAAATCAGACAGGGTATCAAGGAAGAAGTCCCATCACCTGAAGACCAGCCACGTATATGAAGGACTTATCAGAGAATCGAAATCCGAAGAAACGGACCCGAGAGGAAACCGGGATATCAAAATAGAACTGCACAAATGACGAAAATATAAGGCCATAGGGTCCAGAGGTGATCA
This sequence comes from Drosera capensis, assembly GCA_001925005.1. Classification (NCBI taxonomy): domain Eukaryota; kingdom Viridiplantae; phylum Streptophyta; class Magnoliopsida; order Caryophyllales; family Droseraceae; genus Drosera; species Drosera capensis. Next base: position 28,826 of record LIEC01005954.1, on the reverse strand, counting down.
GGTTCACGCTGGGATCTGCAATAATATGAAGAATATTACAATGACCATAAGAGTCTAATATCAAGGCGCATAGCTACCGTACATACAATCATGAAACTTTTATGCACACAAAGCCATAAAGATCAGCTTACTGAAGACTGTTAGCTACTTGGCTAATTCATTAAGCATCGAATTTCCTTAAAACGTCTAATAATCCCAATAGCTCAAAACATTCTACTGGCATGTTGACACTACAACTGATCCAAGAAAGGAAGCAAAATCAAACTAATTTGAGAAATATATTCTCTCAAGCCTAGGCTGCTCCACCTGAAGAAAGAATCTAAAAGCATGTCGACCTTTAGCCTAGGATTTGCAAAGCTGGCTCGCAATTCAAACACATTATCCAGAAATGGAAGGAGTATTAACTAGAACAAGCAGAAAGCACTAAATAAAGCTCATCATGTAAAATCATTGGCACCTAGAGATGAAGATTACAACAGTCTGTTATCTATATACCAAACAAGTAAAAGCATGAGCAGGCAGTGATGAAGATAACAACAATTTAGCATTTAGATATCGTACCTTTTAGGATTGCTAATGCCGCAACCTCCAACAGCAAAGATGTTATGACAGAGAACAGAATGAACACCTGCCGACATAGATTTCAAGAATTTGTTATCTTTATAAAGTTGTATGGCAAACAACTGGAACTACATTTGGAATGAAAAGTTCAAATGTTTTTCTAAGCATCACTACAGCCTACAGTACAAGCTCAAATCTTGTAAAAGTCACAGTTTAAAACATTGCACAGCAAACAAATCGAAATGAACCACTAAAAAAAGAAAAATAAAGACAGAAGAGGCAAGGGATCTCTTCTAGTCATCATAAACTGAAAAAACTATGGTTCAAAATCATATACAAATTACGATAATATTCAGGGATCATAACACTGCAACAGACTGTTATAATGTTATCAGCAGAAGTGATTGAGTTTATCAAAATGGAGGTGGAAAAAAGTTTACTTAACATTTCCAGCAACACACACAGGGTGCACCTTGCCCGTGGGTAATTCCAAGAAAGGAAAGTGAACAGGTTACGATCATTACTCACTGAATACTTGCTTGATCCGATCTGTCTCTCAAATACACGAAAGTAATATAGCAGATACAGTCCAAACATCAGCTCAGGTGTAGATGAAAATGCAAATAACGAGGTCAAGAGCTTCCATAGCTGAAGATTCTGGAAAATATCCTACATAAAGAACACATTACAAAATAAAAGCTCATTAGCAGAGCAACTCTAACCACATTAAGTTCGAAAATACAGGCTCCTGGTAATGCAGTACATTCATCCCTAAATAAGAAAATACCCGAGAACACATCCAACACAAAGTAAACCAGGATGCAAGGAATATATGCCCAAATAAAAATAGCAGTTGACAGTAATGGTATACAAACATCATGCAGATGTGCTAAAGAGGAGCAATTCTAGTGTGACTCGAAGCTAAGGTGGTCTTTTCATCCATATTATCAGAGAAAATAGACATCATCATCAAATATCAAACTATGGGATCCATTGAGGTCAATTAAGCAAAAAGATATTAATGAATATACGCACTAGAACCTAATTTCGTCTCACAATAGAACTCTACTAAGTGTGACCTCTAGAACTTGCCATCAAACTGGAGAAAAGAGAAAAAACACATCCAACGAGGTTTAGGGTTTTGTATGCATCACGCTAGTCATGATACAAATAATGAACTTCTCTCTCACAAACCACAACTCAATACGATGTTCACACACGCACGAAATGTGAGAAGATTACAAGTTATAACGATTGGATTAGACCCGAAACCTGAGACATGCAACTCCAACATTTCGAAGCGAATACAATTCCCAGGAGAACCCAACTTTTTCACCCCCAACATCACAAATCAAAACCAACCCATATCATTAAAAAAGCAAAACTAGCAAGTGGCAATCAACAATAATCAAGAAACTCGAAATCTAGACACACCCACTTACCTGATACGACAATCCGAGCTTGTTCGACCGCCCTCGAATCCCAAACACAACAGTGAAGAGAGCAGAGGCGATCACAAACGCTCTGGTAACAGGGGCATTATCTGCACCAAAACAAACACCAAATCATACCCATTTTTCAACAAGAAATCAGGCCAATTTGGCTTAATAAAAAACAGAATTGGGTAAAAAAGATCGAGAAAGAGAGATTACTGAATCCAGATGGTCCGCCGTTCATCATGGGATTGGAGAAATGTACCCACCAAACCAAAAGGTGGGTATGGCTTTGGTGGTGTATAAGCCTCGAGGGGACTTGAATGGGTACTTGTTGGTCAAGTTCTGGTAATGGTTAGGTTTTCACTATCATTTTTTATTGGTGTTAAAAATTCATCACATAACCAAAATATGGTCATCATTACCTTTTTCGTAAGCTTAGAGGAGAATAATTTTAATTTTGTATACCATTGAAATAGTGCAATTTTAATTTTGTATACCACCGTATGACCATTTATTGATATTGTATCCCGTTTATGAATAAAAAGACAAAGAAACATAAATAAAATGACTCATATAAATTTACAATATATATTTATATTATTTTATATATTCGTGTTTATATCAAATCACATCTGATCATTCCGTAATATGTATTAGGTTGAAGTACATAACTTACACAACAATTGATGTTTCACGATAAAATTATAAAAACTATGTTTAATCGTCATTATATACGTGTCAAACTTCGCATTAATATACATATCGGTCAAAACATTATAAAATTTATGGGACGAAATGAGTAACGAATTTTTCTTCTTAAGGTGTGTTTGTGAGTTTTTCAAGTATAGCACTGAAAAGATAAAAAAGTTTACAATCAATTTTTTTCTTTTTTCTTGTTAGAAAATCTGGAGAGGAATGAAGGTTAGAACAAAAAGGTTTATTGAACTTTTGACCAAAAATAAAAAAAATTGTTGAACTCTTGTTATTACCCTTTTCACTACCCCTTCAATTACATTTAATTCACTCAATAACTTCATGGATAAAACGGTAATTGCAACACCAAAAAAACACTTCCTTTTTTCCTCTTTACTCACGAACAACATAAGAAAACATCTACAGTTTTCTAATCCCAAACTCACAAGCATACAGTGAGAAACTATCAACTTCTTCTTTTCTCTATAATTCCATTGTTTTGCTTTCTTATTTTTTCCATCAAAACTTACAAACAAAATGTTAATGTTGAATCAACAATCACAAATTGAAAAAAAAAATTATTTATGATTGAACCAAACTAAATTTGAATATTAAAATTTATCCTTCGTTTAATCACAGTCGCATTTTTATTATCGTACCGTTGTTCACCAAAGAAAAAAAACATAACACTTTAATTTTGTTAAGAACAACAGTTCACATAACCATAATAACAATTTACATAAGCATAACATCATTTATCCAATAAATAACATATTACATAGCGATACATAATAATTCACATAACAAAAATTAACAATTTATCATAATATAGAAAAAACCACATTTCATATAGCATATCCACAGTTCACATCACTAAAAATAACAGTTTACACAAGCAGTTCACATATTATTCACCGTTTACATGACATTAATTTTTTTATTTCCATTTCATTCGCAGTTCACATGAAAATATCTATTCTTCCTCCCTAGACACACAGTCTTTTCTTCACAAGTTGAACATTTGAGGTCGATCCCTCACGTGGTTCATTTTTGATACCAAAAACAATTTTCATCGCTTTCAAACCTTCAAAAACAAAAGCAAACAAGCTTTGTATGATTACAAAAGCACACAATTCACAAATAGAAAGAATCTTTTACAAATATAAATAAAAAAGTAGTTTACAAATATAAAAAAATAATTCACATATTATAAAATAGAAATTCACAAATACAAAGAAGAAGTTCGCACGAAATAAAGAATTAATTTACAAATATAAAGAAACAGTTCAAACAAAATAAAGAATCAGCTCAAAAATATTAAAAAATAATTCACGCAAAATTAAAAAAATCAGTTCATAGATCTTGTTCTTTATTGGAACCGAAACATATGTTCCAATTCAGTCCCTATTTCATAATCAATACATACCCATTTGAAGCTCACACGATCTATAAAATTACATGAGATTAGTGGAGCATTCTACATTTCAGACTTCTTGAATAAACTAGTCATCCAGTTATCCACACCTAATTGAATCTCATCGTTCTTCCAGCATTTTCCCTGCTCTAATCAACATGGCAACAATCACAATTCACAACCTCCTTGATCACCAAAAAAATCAGATCTGTCCATCGTAAAAATACAAGCGCAACGCATAATCCAATCCTCCTCTCTCGATCACAAGCAGATCGGATGAGAATCCAAATAACAAATATTCCCAACAAATCAGCCGAATATATACACGCATCTTGTTTTCTAATGATATTGATTAGATAACTCTTGGAAGACGTCCCGAGGTAGTCACCTCTGGATCCAGCTTCTTCTTATTAGTCGACGACGAGGATGACAAGTTCTGGTTTCGTGAGGAGGTGTTCTAGATCCTCGAACAACATGTCAAGATATAGGAAAGAGAGGAATTTACTGAGTTTTGCAGCAAAGGAATCAAGGGAGTGGTGGTTATTGATGAAGAGGAGGAGAAAGAGAAGATCAGTAGAAGGGTAAGCGAAGATCAGTGATTATGATTGTGGTGTTGAGAGACCAGTGGTTGATGGAATCAAGATAAAAACGATAAACAAGACGTATAGAGGAGAAGATTGGTATCTCTTCTCGTTGATTGAGATTTTGTATCTTGCTGGAACGAAACAGTGACGATGACGGCACGTGAGACACATGGATGAGAAAAAGAGTGGAAGGGGTTTGGCTTTATTAACCAAACAATCAGTTTGGCATAATGACAAAATATCGATATATATTTGTTGAAGTTCTTGTGTGCTTTCTTCTCCACATATTTGTGTTTTTGGTTCCATATGAATATTAAGACAAATACAACAATAATCATCTCATCCCGTAATTCCCAGACATATTCGGCTCATTTAAATAACCAAAACATTCTCCATTTTTTCCCTCTCTCTTTCTCTTATCTGAATATGTTGCGCCATGTGTTGTGCCGTTATACTCCTTAGCATTCTCTACAACTTTGTCAGTTATGACATCTCCTTAATCTCATTAGTTGTCTTCGAATACTGCACGGCTGACAACTTCGTCCCTAGTAGATAGGAGAGCTCTGCGGCTTACAATCAGTCACGTTAAACTTTTTCAACACATCAATGATGTACAAGTGATTTCTTGTTAGAACGATCACAAGTGATTTGCAAACTCACGATGAAGTTCGCAAGGCCAAGATCCTTCATCTCAAAATTCTGCGCTAACATATTCTTCATGAACTTGATCATCTTTATGCTGTCCCCAATCAACGTATCATCTATTTATAACAGCAAATAAACAAAGTCCTTATCGATCCTCTTCGTGTAGACATAATGATTTGACTCACTACGAAGAAACCCAAGTTGAAGAACACATGTGTCGAACTTCTGATACCAACATCTAGGGACTTGCTTCACTCCATACGACTTCTTCAATTTGCAATCCATATTTTTCTTCCTTTTTACTACGAAACCCTCTGGTTGTCGTATGTATATCTCCTCCTTTAAATCACCATGAAGGAATACGGTCTTGACATCTTATTGCTCAATCTCCAAATCATAAGTAGCAGCAATTCCGAGCATAAACAAGATCGATGTCAACTTTGGCACAGGTGAGAAAATCTGATCATAATCGAATCCCTCGATCTGTGGATAACTCTTGGCTACCAATCTAGCCTTGTACTGCTTCAAAGAACCTTCATCTTTAAATTTCGTTTGAAGATCTACTTACATCCAAGTGCTTTCCTACTAACAGACAGTTCACACAGGCTCCATGTCTTTTTTTTTTTTTTTTCCTAAACTATGTATTTCCTCATTCATGGCAAGCTCCCACTGATCTATATCATCCATGGATTTCGCCTCCTTTACGCTACTCGGCTCACTATCAGTAACGCTCAAAGCATAAAATGCACCCAGAGAACTAGAAGAATATCACACAACTCGCTTTTGCGGTCTTGTTGACACTCAACGATCCGGTGTTTTATCCTTAGCAACAATAGGAATAGGCGCACGAGTTGGAACCAAAACATGAACAACCTTCATCCCCTCATTAGAATAACCAGCCTCATCTTCTGTGATATCATTGTCTGGACCATCTACCTTATCATAACTCTGGTCACCATGATAAAAAACTGTTGATTTTGAATCCAAACTTGTAATCTGAACACCTTGACTGTCAATGACTTGAACTTTTTTTTCCCACCAATTTAGAAGTCTCAATTTGCTATGTTATCCCCTTGTTACGCATTTCAATGAATACCATATCTCTGTTGTAGACAATGGACTTGCTAGCCAGGCTCCACAAAATTCCTTTACACCATCTTTGTACCCAATGAACCTGCACTTCTCAAATCTGCTATCAAGGTTGGTCCTTTTCTCGCTTGGTACATGAACACATGCATCACAACCAAACACACAAACATGTGACAAATTTGACTTCCTCTTGAACAAGGCCTCATATGGAGTCATATTCTTCAATGTCGACATCGTGACTGGTTCTTCAAATAACAAGCTATCGTAACAGCTTTCACCCCAAAACTCATGACCCATATCCGCCCAACTAAAGAAGCATCAAACTTTCTCCATGAGCATACGCTTCAACCTCTCAGCTACTCCAGGAGCCTAGTCTCTCGTATTGAGTCCGCGTAACGCACATGAGTTGCGAATGTGAAATAATCGATAAACCTTAATATTTATGTCATGACACACACTTCTTTTTATCATATTATTATGTTCCAATTACTACGATTAATGAGACGATATCAACAATAATAACAAATGCTATAGACTCGCCATGCTGAATTAACTATTGTAAACGATCGTGACCTGAATCGACGAGTCTGGTGGATCAAGTATTCTGTCACAAGCGCGTCCGATCTGGCTACGCTTCAATGTGGCTGCTAAGGTGACCAGTTGAATTTCAAAGTTGAGAGGAATTGATGAATGCGGCCACCAATGATGGATTTGTTCATTCGCGAGGAAGTCTAGCATGCTTTCTTGAATTGTATGGTTCCGTATCTTGACATAGTCTTTCAACATTTTTCCCCCAAAGCATTTGGGTGTACTTAACTCATAATGTTGGTATCTAAAAAAGTACAGTTAACAATTTAGTTCTTACAAAAATAGAAACTTAATGAGATTTGTCGAATTCTAGCTTTTTTTTTCTTTTTTCTTTTTCATTTAATTAGAAAAAAAAAAAGGGAAGAAAGTTGTCCCCTGTATCGGGGAACACCCCAAATTACGATCCCTCCATCAAAAGGAGATTATGTAAGAGTTTGAATAGGTCCACAAGCCAGGCTACATTCATTTGGCAAATGCACATACATGTTGCAGAGAGGCCACATACATTGTCACAACAATTAAAAGTAGCTATGAACAATTGAACGTTGCCATACTATTTGGGTCCATTCGGCCAAACTGTAATAAGTAATGACTTATTCCTTTCCGTATAAATTTCACAAAATCCTCCTAAGGTTTGGTCAAAACACACATAACCCTCGATCTCTCTAAGATTCAATTGCAAACGACGGTTGAACCTCGATCAAACACTACATACGCATCTAACACCAGTTACACCAGATGAAATATCTATCATACCCTTGTAAGATCTTCCTGAATTTCAATGGTTGAACAAAATCTGGAGGTTGTATACAAGTTTCTTAACTTATGAAAGCTCTATGAACACAACCTATATGCATAAGGCCCATACTAGAAATAGCTCTTATAGATGATCTCAATTTAAAAATGGTAATAACAAATTTTGTGTAGCTTGTAATTTTATGAAATCGGATTAAAAATCATTTCTTATTTGTTTCATCGATTTATAAGGTCATGGGTTGTGACCTTACCATCTATAAGATTTATTTTATTTTAATGAAATTTTGATTTCAATTTCAAAAATAAAAATAAAACAATGCATGGAAGCAGTGTCTTCTTTCGCCCCAAGGTTGCCCACAAGCGTCAATCATCATCTAAATAAATGCCTGATTAACATGTACTTATCATGCAGATATATCTCTGATAATCCAATTTTAAGAAGGATAGGACTAAATACAGAGAACAATTTTTCTTCTTAGATAAATTTATTTTTCATCCTATGACATGAATGCTATGTAATTAATATCTTTTATGTTCTGGATTTAGTTATTCCTTTTTAAGAATTCATATAAATATTTAGCTTAAGGCTAGTATAGGACAAATAGAATTTGCCATAGAGAAACTATTTCCGTGCAAGATATGTATAGCGTCTCAGCAACTAATACTGTACCACCAACCAAAGATATAATTCAGTTGTTTTATACACCGGACAAATTCCTTCGTGTAACATATTTTCTGTGTACAGAAAGTACTTACGCTGTATAGAATTCGATGTGTTGAATGCCTGTAACGACGAATATTTCCACCACTCGAATCATGTACTGATTTATAGCCACGGATAAGAAGAATAATGGGCCAAATGAGAAAAGCTGTTAGCTACAAATTCATCAGTTTCTAAGCACAAAAAAATTGCCCTAAAAATATAGATGATTTCAGAATAAAGTGCTAGTGGAAGAACTCAGTCAGGAGAGGATGGGCAGAGAAAGGTTCTTTATTACTCACCCATGACCAAAAAGGTGTTATGGGCATGCATACTTGTATAAATCAAGCCAATTTTGACTTCTCCAAAATGGAAAAAAGGGGAAAAAAAAACACCTACGGATTAGGAAACTGTTCATCTAATCAAGCACCAATTTAACTAACTAGCACCAAGTCAAAAACAAAGATGTTTCGAATAATCATTTCTTTACAGAACTTTCTCTTGTTTTCGATAAAAATTAACTATATATTAAATAATATTTATTTTTTATTATGTGATCAGAAACAAAAAAGAATCTCACTCTTCACTGTCGTAAATGGAAGAAGAAATACTAACTGACTTCCTATTCCATGGCGTACAAGTACATGATTTCAGTTTCTTGATCACCTTCACCTTACAGTTTCTTTCTCTCTCCTCCCTTCCCTTCATTTCATCATGACAACCATTCTCAAGGTCACCAAAAAACATCACAAGCACCTCAACAACCCATTCCCATCCATCCCAAAGTCCCTCCCTTTGATTCAAGGCCACCTTCACTTCAATCCTCAAACAGTCCCTCCACACAAAATCTTCCTTGTAGGCAGTCATTTTCATCTCCTGTGCAGCTCCGCCGTTTCTGGCGGAGCTGCCGCAGGTGGGTTCCTCTCAATATCGCATAAATCTCAGCCAAAGAGATCTATATGGTCTACAATCCCTGGACAGGCTTTTGTCTCGGCCGCGGTGGCCGAGACAGAGGTGGAAGAGAGCAGGGGATCATTTGCCATTAAGGATAGGAAGGTTCATTTGGTATGTAATCATCAAACTGTTGAGGATGTGAGGGTGATTGATGGATATGATGATTTGGTGTCAGACAGCAATGATTTCGAGATCCCATATGAGAAGAATGATGGGTTTGATCTTGGAGACATACTAGGGGTTGATGTTGTTTACCCTGTTGTGCTGGTAACTGGGTGGATCATAAGTGTAAAAAGGAAGAACAGGAGATTCAAAGGGAGTATTCGAGAGAAGAGTGCGACCACGGTCGATGCAATGCGACCACCAAATGCTTATGCGAAGTACTGGTTACTGTTCTATCAGAGAAACAGTGATCAGGTTGGGTTCCAAGTAAACTTTGAGAAGCCTAGGTTCGAGGTTGCAAACCCAAAAACTGCTGGTGTAAGAGCTTCTGGGATTAAGGTATTATTGGCTATCCTCATTCGGATGTCTACAGTCAACGGTGTAGAATCTTAGATCTTATCGCATGGTTCATAGTGATACCTTTTAATGTCGACTATCTCAACAGGTATATCCGGCACATAGATTAAGCAGATTCCAAAGAATCCGCTCTATCCTGTCGAGGAGTGTTGGATATGTGCCACTTTCGACCATGGAGGATGAAAAGGGAGTGGAGGAACAGGCGGAAGGTGCGGACTTCAATAGGGTGTGCTTAAGTTATTGGAGCGAAGCAGACGAGAGATTCTATGGATTCGGGGAACAGTTCTCTCATATGGATTTCAAAGGAAAGAGAGTACCCATTCTTGTTCAAGAACAAGGGATTGGAAGAGGAGATCAACCTATCACACTAGCAATCAATTTGGTCAGCTACAGGTATATATACATCAAAGAAACCTGACCTGATTCTCTTTCGTTCGCTTCTGTTTGCTTTATCTTGTAACAATATTTATGCGTCGGCAGGCTCCACCTTAACTAATTCCTGCATTGCCAGAGGAGTGTGTGAGAAGCAATGGATCTGTTAAATGGATAAGATGATTCAAAGTTAGACTAGATTCTTAGCACACTGCACAAGTAAGGTTCCACTATTTTTCTCGATACCCATGTCGAAGGGAAAACAAGCGCAAGCTCATTTTACGGCAGGATCAACAGCAACAAACCAAGTGGTTACGGAGTGGATTCGATCACCATATGGATACGAGGGTGTCACTATTTTGAATTCCTTATGGTGTTGAATGTTATTAGAATGCCAAAGGGAGGCATAGGCAAGACTAATTCCTATAATTAAAGAAACAATTAGTGTGGTTACTAGCTAATAATGCTAATTCATAAGGGAATATGAGTACCTCTAACATCAAACGCTTTTGATTGCTTCTTTTAGGGCTGGAGGAGATTGGAGCACAACATATGCCCCATCGCCTTTCTATCTGACATCGAAGATGAGGTCTCTTTACCTGGAAGGATACGATTATTCCATCTTCGACCTAACAAGAGAAGATAGAGTTCACATTCAGGTACTGCCAAGAATCTTTTGACCACTACAATGATTTCAAGAAGTATCTGAACCATGAATATTCAAGGGGAAGAGAAAATATTGAAAGCAAAGTTGAGAAAAACATTGGCATAAACTAACTATTCGTAAAGGAAGGAAAAACTCTCCATTTTCTAGAACCTAAAAACTTCACATACTCAACGTTAACCCTACACTATTTGACGCTTAATATACCTTGAAGCATTCTAAGTCTTGCATTTGATACCCCCATCTGATCACACTCTTAGGTACATGGGACTTCAGTTCGAGGCGTCATATTGCATGGCAACTCACCCACTGAGCTAATTGAGAACTTTACAGGGACGATAGGGAGACCTCCTGAGCTTCCTCGATGGATCATATCAGGAGCTGTAGTTGGGATGCAAGGTGGCACGGATGTTGTACGCGATACTTGGGATCTGCTACGTGCTTATGATGTTCCCATTTCTGCATTCTGGTTGCAGGTAATTAACATACATGATCAACAAAAGTGAAGGAAATTGATTATCTAGAAGACTTAAGATACAATTAATTCATCAAGGGGCACAAATTTTTCTTTACAGCAAGTACTGACTAAAGCACTTATGGGATACAAGTTCACTCTAATTAAATCACATCTACAACAAGTCTTCACTGAATTCATGGACTGGTTAAACCTAACCTTTATAACGGCAGGATTGGGTGGGCCAGCGAGAAACATTTGTAGGTTCGCAACTAAGGTGGAACTGGGAAGTGGACGATCTGCATTATGAAGGATGGCAAGAGCTAGTAAAAGATCTCAGACGCGAGCATATCAGTGTGATGACATACTGCAACCCTTGTTTAGCTCCAGTAAGTCATGAACATCGCAGACAAATCACATGTCCGTGAAACTGGTATTGCTGTTAGTTTTTTTTTTAACACATCAATATTACTGTTATTGACATCTATGAAATGATAAAATGTTGCAACAGACTGAAGAGAAGCGGAGAAACCTATTCGATGAAGCAAAAAGGTTAGACATCTTGGTGAAGTACAAGAACGGAGAGCCATACATGGTGCCTAACACAGCTTTTGATGTGGGGATGTTGGATTTGACCCACCCAGATACCGGAACGTGGTTCAAGAATATCCTACAAGAAATGGTAGATGATGGAGTTCGGGGATGGATGGCCGATTTTGGAGAAGGCTTACCAGTGGATGCAACCCTCTATTCAGGTAATGAAAATGAAGAAAAGCCTCAAATATTCTATGTTCAGCTATAGAGTGGGAGTACAGGTTAAGTGTGTTATCATGTTATGATTATTGAAACATGCTGATGCTTGACTATTGATTCTATAGGTGAAGATCCTATTACAGCACACAATAGGTACCCTGAGCTCTGGGCTAAAATCAACAGGGAATTCGTCGAAGAATGGAAAGGTTCTCGCTTGGGCAAGGAGAAAGAAGACCCCGAAGAAGGATTGGTCTTCTTTATGCGAGCTGGCTTTAGAGACAGTCCTAAATGGGCAATGCTATTCTGGGAAGGTGACCAAATGGTCAGTTGGCAGAATAATGATGGCATTAAGAGTGCCGTTGTTGGCCTGCTAAGCAGTGGAATGTGTGGATACGCCCTGAACCACAGTGATATTGGAGGCTATTGTGCCGTGAATTTTCCCCTAATCAAGTATCACAGAAGCGAAGAGTTGCTGCTGAGATGGATGGAACTGAGTGCTTTCACTACTGTTTTCCGAACACACGAAGTAAGTTTTCCCACATGCCTTTTAATAAAAACCATCATCGACTGCTACTCAACATTCCATCCAATTTATAGGTATAACTGCTACAGAATCAGCTTTCTATGATGAAAAGACTAAGAACACCAGCATGCGTAAGGCTAAAACCTTTTCATCATTTAGTAGCCAACCGACTCAAGCTTTTTTATTTGTCAAACTGAAACAGGGAAATAAACCATCCTGCAACAGCCAGTTTTACTCCAACCATCAAACTTTATCACATTTTTCTTGCTTCGCAAAGGTGTACAAGGCGTGGAAGTTTTACAGAATCCAACTTGTGAAGGTAAACACTAATTCCCATTGCTGTGAACATACAAGTGAATTTAACTAAACCCAAGGGACCAAGAATCAAACACCTAATACTCATTCTTTTGTTGGGATTGTACCAATCAACCAGGAAGCGACTCAGAAGGGGCTACCGATTTGCCGACACTTATTTCTACACTATCCAGAAGATGAATACGTGCACCAGTTGACTTACCAGCAGTTCCTAGTCGGAGATGAGATCCTAGTGGTACCGGTCCTCGACAAAGGCAAAAGGGACGTGAAAGTATACTTCCCTATAGGTGAAAATAGTTCCTGGAAACATATCTGGACAGGAGAAACATACATCCATCAAGGTATTGAAGTTAGGGTAGAGGCTCCACTAGGATACCCTGCTGTGTTTGTCAAGTCCAATTCTCAAATTGGTGAAACATTTCTGGAAAATTTACGTGATATGAACATTGTATAGACTATAGCCAGTTGAGCATCCCTCGACAAGCAGTGGAAGTGTATCTATAATTATGCAATTGTTTACCTGTCGTTCTATTTGATCCCAGCACCAGAGTCCACGCTACCATTTCCTCCAACGAAATATCCCCAGCATCAGACTTGAAGGATTCTCGATCCTTTGCGGGGTAATCCCTAGGTTCATGAAAAGGAAGAAGCAACATACACTGCAAATTATGACCATAAAAGAGAAGAAACAGGCATATTAGTAAGCGGATCAGCACCTTGGCAAGAATAGGGTCAAATGTTGCATCTGTCAAACCCTTGATCGATCAGCATCAAAACAGGTGGTCCCGATGATCCAATCAGTCCTGCCTGGAAGGATCATATTTCGGGGAAGAAATTAGGGAACCGAGTTCTTATAACCAAAATGGAGAAACAAAGAGCAAGAAATTCCATTCAAATAAATACAAGAACACCCCCACACTAATCAACACTTCAGGAGAACGCAATCGTATCATTTATTCTACTGGTTCGACCCTGTCATTCAAACGAACGCATTATTCTGTATCAAATTGTGGCATCTTATCACTTGATTTTCGATCGCTTTTAGATATGCAGGAATTCAGTTCAGTAAGCCTGACCATTTGCCAACTATAGTGAGTTGTTATGATATCATCTTACCTCGACAATAATCATCTGAATCAACGCTTCAAGCACAAGAACGACCTATTGATCAGACACTCGTGTGAAGGACATACTGATCAAATACAAATCTCGACGAAAATCGTCCCTCAGTATTCCTCCACTAGACCTCGCTCCATGCCCAAGCCTTACTCATCAGGACAAGAATATGAAAGACAACACGAGAACTGTCACCATTTCACCATTATCATTTTCAAAACGAAATGCCGTGTTACCTCTCAGATGATTAGCAAGATCAGTACCCGAATTCCCGAACTTATAACAATTCGATTACAGCGGCGATCTATGATTCAGAGGGGAGGATGATGATTTTGTGCTCTCAAATGAACGGCTGCGGCTTCGTTTCCATTTTAGGGTTCTTTTGTTTTTGTTTGTGGCAAATGAGACGTGATAGTGTGATATAGATTCGAAAATTACGATCCGGAATATTCGTGCGCCCATCTATACTCTAGTTTATACTGTTAACCCCTAACTATTAACATCACGATGTCGTATTTGCTTTGGGGTGCCAGTGTTCTTACGAATAAAGTAAAGTTTGGCAAGTCCTTCGGCCTGCGTTTTTTATGAGTGAGAGTTTGTACAATTTAGTGTGGGATACTTATGAAATAAATTTGATATTTTTATGAGATGAATAATCTCATGTTACGTCATGGACATCAACTTATGTAAAAAACGGTTGAGAATAGATGTGTTCGATTCATATGACTCGATATAAATAATGTTAAAAAAATAATTATGATAAATGATTGAAAATAAATTGATATCACGACAGAGAGATTTACGTGTTTTATCTTTTTTTTGGGATTATGTCCATGGAGAATCCGAAAAATATTTTCACTATCAACTCATTAACTTTATGATACTTGCAGCTCACATTTATCTCAGAAAATAATATTGTGATATTTAAAACGATTTCTGAATATTATTATAACCGGATAAATAAAATAATGAATGGATACCCAAAACACGAATTTGCATTTATCCTAAATCCTCTGAATAATATGAGGATTTTTATCTTCCTCTCGATGGGCATTTGGCTCTCTGTTTGAAGCACTTCTCCAGCACCTTCTTTTATAGGCATTGTACATGTATGAAATGAAGCTCGTCACACTGTTGAAATTGCAACTCTGTCACGTATGCTCCGTCCAATGTGCTTAAAACAATAACAGCATCAACTCCATTTATTGTTCTGCCATTGTGTTCATATGGACATATCACATTATACATTTATCACACTAATGCATTTATAGCATTTGGACCATTCTTCGATTTTCTATTGTTTTGTATCAAAGTCACCATTTTACAAAAACCCACCATCATTGATTTAAGAAAATATCAATATCCCAACAAAAACGTATGGTTAAATGTACTCACAGTCACTCAGATTCATTGAAAATCGTTGATATCATTCGACGCTTATAAAAAACTTTTATTGAAAGCGCCCATCCAGAAGTTGAGACTCATCCATTACCTTTGGCACCTGCTCGTTCATGTTAATATGACCGTTAGCACAAGTCCACATGCTTTCACCCAATTCGATACCGCACTCCTACGACACACAACACCGATTCTAGCACACAACCTGTTGCTAAAATGCCTCACTGAACACAGCAACATCACACACATACTCAATTTACAACACATGGACACAGCACTTGTTTTCAAGCTGCTAACAGCATCCATTATCTATATCTTGACAGAGCTCCTCATCAAATACACCCTCTCATGGCCTCAGTATCGTCAGACTCCTCCCTTGCCGGCCGGACCCAAAGGGCGGCCGGTCCTCGGCTCGGCTGCCTCCTGCTCCTAGGCACGACACCCACGTCGCCCTCGCCCGGCTCTCGAGAACATTCGGACCCATAATATATCTCAAACTTGGCGCCTGCGACGTCATCGTTAACCGGCCCCTAGGCGCCGGGCCGAACTACATTGCCTATGATGCCAGTGACATGGTGTTTGCTGAGTTCGGACCCAGGTGGAAGTTGCTGAGGAAGCTGGCTACTCTCCACATGCTTGGGGCAACTTCGTTTGGCGAGTTGGCGACGTTGAGGAGAACGGAGATCGGGCACATGGTGAGGGACATGTGTGAGATGAGTCGAGCAGGGGAACGGGTTCCGGTTCTGGAGTATGTGTCTTGTGCATTGGCGAACGTTATAGGGCAAAAATGTATTAGCAGGAGGGTTTTCGCGAGTCATGGTGAGGAGTCTAATGACTTCAAGAACATGATCGTGGAACTCATGAGGCTTGCTGGGTTGTTTTGACGTAGGGGACTCTATACTGTGGATTGAAGCGATGCACTTGCAGGGGATTCAGGGTAAGATGAAGCGCCTGCACGATAAGTTTGATGTCTTGATAACCGAGATGCTCGAGGAGCATGTTAAGACGACGAGTGAACGAGAAGGGAATCCGGATTTCTTCGATGTCCTTATGGGGATAGCAGGGGATGTTGACGGAGTTAAGCCCACAATGACCAACTACAAAGCACTTCTCCTGGTGAGCTTCTTTGCCCTTTGAGTTCCATTCAGTATAAACACACTGCAGTATGTTCATTGGTGATTCACTGGCACCTTGCTGTTCTGCCACAGAACATGTTCATCGCGGGCACTGATACATCATCCTGCACCATCGAATGGGCAATGGCCGAAATGCTGAAGAATCCAACCATTCTCGCCCGCTGAGATCGACTAAGTAATAGGCAAGAACAGGCGACTAGAAGAATCTGACATACCAAAACTGCCGTTCCTGCAAGCAGTACGCAAAGAAACATTCAGAAAACACCCAGTGATTCCACTCAACATTCCCAGGGTGACAAACGAACCATGTCAAGTCAATGGCTACTACATACCCAAGAACACTCGGCTCTTCGTCAATGTGTGGGCGATGGGAAAACCCTCTGGTATTTGACCCGAATAGTTTTATGAGTGAAAAGACTCAACAGATCGAGCCTTGGGGGAATGACTTCGAGCTGATGCCGTTTGGTTCAGGAAGGAGGATATGCGCAGGAATAAGGATGGGGATAGTTATGGTTCAGTTTGTTGTAGGCACATTGGTGCATAGTTTAGATTGGCTTTGAGGATAGGCTCTCGAGCTATAATTGTATACAAGGTTTATGTATACACTATAACATACAAGGTGTATGCATACAAGGCTGTGTTAGAAGTTCAGCTCCGACCCAATGACTTTTCTGATATCAAGGCAGGTGCTGCCTCCACCCTCTTTATGCGAAGAGCCTGCGATAAGATAGATCAACACCCCTACATATTCACCGACTATAGTTCTCCCTCAATTCACAACCAAAACTCTAGGCTCCTGACCCTTTTCTGCTCCCTGCTAAAAATACTATAATGCAGCTCTCATGATTTCGGACTCCAAGCAATGTTGCCATAACAACATTAAGATGCAGATAGTTCGTTGTACTCGATACCACGAGGATATTTGTCCTTGGGTTTGTGAGAATGATTTCATATTTCCTGGATGGAATGAAGATCTAGCAGCAAAAGATTTGACATTGATACATAACTCTTACATGATGACATTATTGCCGGCTAAAGCCCAAATGCAAGAAAAAGCAAAGAGATGTGAAGAGCATAGATCTAGGAGGGTAAATGCGTGGACGTGAATCGAGCAAATAGTGCTGTATCACCACTATTTACTATGTGATTAACATTTCTTCAATCGATTTTCAGGATGGAACAGCCACAGAAACACCCCCAAGGGTAGTTGCAGATCATCTATCTACTATCTAAACTAACACAGTTTTTGCAGGTGCTGTAAAGGTCTAAAGTTCAATATGAACATTGCTTCAGAAATCGTACGAAGGATTGAGAAGAAGAGCAAACTCATAAAACTGGTTGAGGCATCTAATGGTGTTAAGATCCTAGAGTATTTTGTAAATATGGATCATTATTCTATTTACATCGTTGTACAAGAGAGACGGGATTATGGTGCCGGCTCAATGAGCACTTGAGCAATGGCAGAAGAAAAAAAGCGCAAAGTCTCCCACTGAAGTCCCAAGAAAAAAATGATGATATTGTCCTGATCTAGACTTGAATGGCTGTTAATCTAAAACTGAAGGACATAAAAACTAGAGAAACACAATGCCGAAAAACATCCTTTAACACAGAAGGTAAAGGGGGCAGGAATGGAGAGGGGAGGGAAAAGATAGCATGATTCATTGATAACCACTGATCTAAAAAAAATGCATCATCTTTCACTCGGAAATATTCAGAAGCTTACAACATCAGACGAAATCCTCAAACCTAAGGTTACGAAGCTCACTTTTAAGAAGCAGGAGTATTAAGGAAAGTACCGACAGACTTGAACCAACGCATAAGGTTCTTATGGTCCTTCACGTAAAGCCATGCCTGAAGAAATGGGAAGAGACTCTCGTTTATACCTCGCTCAAGAATGTAATCGTGGAACTTATCCCTCATTCTCTCATCAAGATCTCTGTCAAAAGGAAATGTCACCAAGAGAATAGTCAGTTTCATAACATATACCACCTCTTGTTTTGCAAGATAACAACACACTGAACTTGCATCAAGATGTGAGCTATTGCAGAAGTAAATCAATATAAGAGCAAACATAAAAAAGAATACATACACAACTAATTAGTCAATTGAGCGTGACACATAATGCAATTTTACTATCAACACCAAATAATCAAATAATTGATATTGGAGCAATGTCTGAAAAAGCGCTAGATGACCTAGGATGGTCGAGTCCCCTTTTAACACCAAGGAAGCTAGCCAAGACTTATTTAAAGACAGTTTAGTTGCATATGTTATGTATTGCATTTGCTATTTCTAATGAGTATCATCTAAGTACATGTTGCAAGATAAAGATGCCAACTTCTACAAAAGAGAAATCCCAAAGCAACCATTCACCTCCTAGGGCATTTCTATTATTAACCAACTCCAAATCATCAAATCCTTTGTAAACACCCTATTCAAGATTCGAGACAACAGGAGCAAGAACTCACTCGAACTCTGGTCCGCTATACTTCTTCGATGCAATCAGAAACCCCGACCTCTCCAAAGACGGCCTCAATGTAACCGAATGAATCCCAAGCGCATCAGGATACAATCCGCACAGAAAATGCAACGAGTCCTCCTGATCCGGCTTGGCCACATCCACATGAATAAACAACTGATTGATCCCATCATCCTCAACGCCCGCACCCCCTTCCTCTGCTTCGGGCGTGAAATTCGCGAGCCTCATCACATATATGCTAATCTCCTCGTTCTTGTAGCTCCGTTTCAGCACCGGCCCCTCTGACTCCAACGCCCCCTTCACTATCGTGAAAGGCTCCGGCGGACTCACTTTCTGCAAAAAGGATGCAGGGAAACTCACAATGTAATTTCAAGAATCTTGCATCTAACACAAATTGTTCACGTGTTGCTCCTTCAATGGCAAATTAATTTTTTTTAGTTGTAAAGCTCATATTTCTACATATTGTCTCAACACGCAGACCCTCACATGTGGGACTAACTATCACTCATTCAAAGTACAGGGATGCTAGGGACAATCGTTTGTGTACCCTCTTTTGCACACTCTCACTTTTATCGGTTGCATCAAGATAATTAGCAAAACAAACTATCGGACCCATGAAAAATCAACGGATGGATGATAAGAGTTTCCAATTAACGGCAAAAAAACGACGGTCGCTGGCATTTCTCCTTGAAGTATTCACTCGGCATAGCATATCAACACACAGAGGGGTCTTGTTGTCGATTGGTTTTAGAACTGAAGTCATATTTCTCAAAAACCCTGAACCCTATAAAATGGGAGAGGGGGGTTACCGGCGGAGGAGCCATTTTGGAGACTTCGAGGTAGTGCTCTTTTAGGGATCGGAGGAGCATGGAGTTCACGGCGGCGGCGACGGTGCTTGTTCGCCGGATCGTGGTGGCCGCTGTCACCGCGGTGGTTGCCGCTTTTCTCAACATCGGCGTATCGGCGTTTGTTCGTCGGCGTCGACTAACAAGTTTTGAGGTTTTGTGAGGTTTATGGGTTTGGGCTGGGCTGGGCTTGTTTCACTGGGCCCATTGGGTGTGTCTGTGTGGAAGTTGCCTCAGACACTTTAGTCCAATCTTGAGAGGTGTTTTCCTGATCGAACGGTCGAACCCTTGCTTTTTCTAAGGTCCTGGTTTGGTTCTGATCCAATGCCGGCTACTTGCTCCCTGGCATGCATGCCATGCACCTAGACACAAGAAGAAAACGACTAGTCCGTGTTGGGAACCTTGGAAGGCAAGAATGCCAAGCAAACAACCACACCCATCATATCCACCAGAACTACAAACAGCACCAGCATCGGCGGCGGCGACAACACCGACGGTAGAACCACCAAGCCGCAAACCGTCAGCACCAGCACCGCCACCCTGACTCCCACCTCTTGGGAAAGTATCTTCCCATACGTCGTCGACGTCCCTTGATCCACGAACATCATGATGACGCCGACTTTCACATCAAGGCGCTTGTTAATATCGCTGACTGATCGTTAAGTGAAATAACGAATGCAGATAATATATGGGAACAGAAGAAAATGTATAAGAAGGCAAGGGAAGATTTGAGGAGAAGTTGAGTGATTGATATGTGGAGATGATTCTTTTTTGGAGCAACAATAGTGGTTCAGTGTTTTTTACCTAATCAGAGGTGTCCATGTCCTGATTCAAGTAAACGTCCACATTGAAGGAGAAAAATCCAACTTGTACTATTGGATCATAGATTATACGTACATGCAAACAGTTAAAAGACAGCCAATTGTAATGAGAATCAAACCGAAGCTGATTCAAGTGTCGGATGACATCTATTTTCGTATCCGATTATCAAATAAGTACCTAACGTATCGATTTAAACATAGACGCATACAACAATCCATATAACTGTAAATAAGATTTTACATGGTACCCATCTGAATGGTACTTGTCGTGCATTGAATATCATCTAATGTCAAAACGTGATGTCACTTTGATAAATAAGGGAACACGTAATGTGTGATAACTACGATCAAAAATTTTGCATGTTACTACATTCCGGTAACATGAACACAACAAAACCAATGCACAACAATGCAGTCGGATTGTGCCACAATCGACAGCTCGGATAGGGAGGACTTTCCACCAGCCCGCCCTCATCACCGACCACAACGTTGCCAACGTGGAGCACTGTAAATAGATGCTTAGCGCCGCCCTCTCCCTCTCCCTCGCCCCCTTCCACGGCTCCCTCTTCCTCGACCACCGCGAAACGCAGAATCCATGGGCTTCAAACCCAGGGATTGAACTCCACGTCTTTTCCCACGGTGCGGCTCTTCATCACCGTCATCTTCCTTGTACCTGGCTGTGTTTCTAGTTGTGAAAGAAATCTCTCTCGACCCCCCAGGTCCGGCCTTGATGCCACTGGGTAAATGAGACCGCTTCTCCTCTTGGAGAGCCGCCACCCTCTCTCCCAACGGGAGAGCATCTTCCTTGGAGATTGACACTCGGTTTCCAAAGGCATCTGCATGCCGCTCATCCTTCACTTCATACAATCTGAAGATACGAAAAGAATTAATGTAGAAGTGGAACGCACAAACTATAGTCATGCAATTGCATTGGGATACGAAAAAGGACATTCAAGATAAGAAATAACCTTGGAACCCGCGGTCTTTTTTTAGATTCATCGTCCTCGTCATCCAGCTCATCCTCAGAAGCCGCTGAAGCATCAGAATCACTCTGATCTCCAACATCTAGAACAGGATTGAAGTGCTCCTGCACCAAAGGTTGCTGGTTCTTGGCAGCAATAGGATGCAGAGCCAGATACTCTTGTGATCGCACATCGATTTCGAAGTTCTGTTCCAGCACAATGTATAAATTTAGAACCACGGCAAGCAATAGGCACACCACTTCTCAATGGAAACAAAAGCATAGTTTTCTAGAAAGAGAAGATAAATGAGTTCAGATCATTTTAAAAAGCTTGAAATACCTCGTCCTTGAACATATCAGCAAACCTAGAATCCTCCAATACGTCGCTCGATAATCCTTTCCTTTTCTTGGATGGTTTCTTGTCAGCAGCCGCATCAGCATCCTGCTTCTCATCCACAGCTTCTTGGTTCTCCAGAAGTTGAGCTGCGAGAACTTTGTTGACCTTGGGCAACTTCCTCTGAAGCTGCATTCAGAGGAAAAGTGAGCAAGAAAGGGTGCAGAAAAGAGAACATTAGCTTGCGCCCAGAACAAATGATCTAATGTCACTAAGAAAACTAACCGTTATTCGGCTTTTGTACATTTTTTCCAGCTTCTCCTTCTTTTTCTGCTCAATGTAATCAGCGTACACAAATGGACTGGCCATCTCCTTTGCCTACAGGGATATGAAAATAAAAAAGTCACAGGAAGAGCATTCGTTGCATTCCTGAGATTAAAGTTATAAAATTTGCTGCAAGAATTACATAAAGGACCATAAACATAAGCTATGCAGGTGGGACGGGGTCACCATTGCTCTGCAGAGCAGAGAAATTATTCTAAGACAGCAAAGCAATACGAGATTTACCTTTTCGTACAATTTAAAATTAATAAAGTAACCGTGCATATAAGCTCTCAGGAGATTGGTGCCGATCAAATCCGTCAAATTTAATTTCTCAAGCTCTTCTTTGTTCAAAAACTTATAATCATCATAAATAACTGTCTGTGGACTCTCTTCCATCTCTTCCTGCAGGGTATAAGACCAAGAAGCAAGACAATGAGTTAACAATGCCGAAAACTCCTGAACATACCAGAGAGGTGAAAAATCATGATCAGCTTTAGTCTAACCGTTAAGTTCTCCAGGTATGAACACCACTTGGGAGCAGGCCCAAGAGCAGGGATGAAATAAGAAGGTATCTGAGGGGAATCCAAAGCAAGCAACAACAACCCACTTTCTCGGAACACACAAATATCATTTATAGCGCCTGCTGTAGGCTCGATGCTGGTCATTCCCTCCCCCTGCAAGCATAGGAAGATTACTCAGATTCCCAGGGAAAAAACTGAGTTCGTATAAAGTGAAACAAAACAAGCAAACTAAAAAACTTTTCATGACGAAGCTCTTATCATTGTCATACATACATCCATTAAGTCCTATTGAATTTTTCCAGTATTTCACTATCGGGATAATAGATAGCAGTGATTTTGGTTTTTATTCCCTTTATTAAATCAAACAGAAAGGGGGCCAAATCGTCGCATCTAACATACTTCCTGACAATCAACTAAAAACGCTTCAAAGTAGACGTAAATAGAATTCTTCACCACCCAAAGAAAAAGAAAATTGAAAAACTAAATTGACAAGGTATCTGAATTTCAGATTCTGAGCTCGGTGATCTTACCGATTCCGGGTCCCAAATCCTCACTATATGCTTATCAGTTGTGATAAGTTTTGGTTTCTCAGAGTTTAAAGTATGGTGCCACTTGATATCCAGTATTGGGCTTCCGTACCTGTCAAAAGCAGCAAATATTAGAATAAGCTACACGCTAGATCACCCATTAAAGGATCTATAAGCTAACACTTTCAAGCAATGAACGAAAAGGAAAAAGAAAAACAAAAAAATGGATTAACATTTCAAGCAAGAAGCTACATCAGACAGACTTACATGTGATCCTTCACTTTGATAGGACTTGAGGAACGAAGATCATACAGCAGAATCTGAAAATATAACAAAAATTGCATTCAATATTTCAACACATAACATTGCACATGATATACTAAGATACTCCATCTGTCTCACAAAAAATACAACATTTCAAAATCACTGCTTGACACACACTTAATGAGCTTCGGTTTAATATCTAGCAATGCCTTATTGTCCCGCAACCACCGTCGAGTGAAAGTACATAACTTATATTAGGTCTAATGTTCCACGACATAGTTACGAAAAACAATATTTTATCGTCCCATGATCGCGACACTCAAAGTTTACCTCAAGAAACCCGTTGGTTAAACCATTAAATTTTGTGGGACAGAGAGAGTAAAAGACAACATCATACCTTCCCCGCACTACTGCCGACAGCCATCTGGAAACCTCCAGTCTCATCAAACTGTATTGCGGTAACCTCCTAAAAATTCAAAGCTAGGAGATGATATCATCTAATAGATCACAACAAAATAGTGCAGTTAAGCAGTTCTACAGATCACTACACTATTGTTAAGCATTGACCAACGACTATAATCAAAGGTCCAAAACAAGTCATACAGTTACATATCAATGTCCGACAAAAAGGAAAGATAAGTAACAGCAAAGGAGCTAGCTACAGATGGTGCAAGTTTATCACACACACTGGATTACAAACTCCAATATGCAAAGAGACATAAGATGGTCATCAATGCAAGATGCAATCCAAGGATCATTATAAACCTGTTCATAGCAAGCAGTGTAGAAACTATCGCAATCCAAGGATGAATGAATTTTATCGCGAGATGAGGTTCAGGTTAACCACCGTATAATATTGATATGTAAATGAGAACAATTAAACCAGTACCTCCACATCATCACCAACTGCAATGGCAACATTGATTCTACCAACAGAAGACCTCGTCCTCATGTCAAAGCATTCCACAAATCCATCCTCACCACCACAAGCAACCAATCCATGAAGCATGCTGCATTCGACTATTAAATATTGTGCAAGACACTAAGCATAAAGAGACGATATATAGGAAATTATTGTTAAAGTTTACCTGCGAGACACTACATTAAGGGCCGGTGACTGTGTACTGATGGGGGAGAGAAATCTTCCCTACAACAGCAAAGTTTGATTACCATCAACTTCAATCACAAGACTTCATTGCTTCAAGAAGAACCAGATGCAGACTAAATCCAAAGAACCAGAAAAAACAATAGCTACAAAAAAGCAATAGTCTTAAACCTCTTGATTATATTCCTTAAATCATGGGTAAAAGCAGTATCCTTAAATTACCAGGCCAATATCTAAGAGTGCCTGACCAGAATCAAGCAGCAGTCTAAAATCTGCTTACTAGTAGTTAAATTATCCTCTCTATCACAGTTCAACTCAACTCATCCTACTAAAGTAGGAAATTTACCATGCCACATATGTCTTTAGACATAATATAATGGGTCTCTCTCCCTAACAACGATACAGGTGCTGAGGTGCAAAGCCACATAATGAAACAATCATCCAGTAAAGAAGAAATGAAGCACTAATTTCCTACTGAGCTACTAACCACAATGGATATAATACAAACCTGTGCCAGATTGATCCGGTAAAGATCTGGTGAGGATGCAGCACAAAGTATATCACAGGACCAGCAGTCATATTCAATATCTCTTCCCATCCTGATTTAGGAAAGGGGAAACATATCAATCAGCTCGAACTAAAGGGAAATAATTCAACCAAACAAGAAAAAATGAATGCGGTGGAAGTTCCAGTTTGAGAAACCAAACAGTAAAAGTCCAGAAAGAAACCTAATGGTCATAAATCAAGGTTATAACTTAGCAGATTTATCTACAAATCTGATTAGAGCTGAACTACAAGTAGCACATTTGACAATCTTCTGCATAGCATTAGTCAGTATCCTGCATCATTTTACAACAACTAACCTTCAACTTCAACAACTGTATGACACCATTTGTGAAGAAAAGGGCAAACCTTGGAATCCTTAGACTGTAGTGACTTCCGTACTTTGCATGAAGACGGACAGAACGATCAGCACAAAGAAATGCAAGCTTTGAGTAGTCATCTGACAAGACCTAGTTCAGAAGAAAACATGTAATTGAGCTGAAACTTGAACAAACACTTATGCAACCCCATAACAAGAAAAGTTGTCTTTGGCATTCATCAGATTGCACCCCTAAAACTATCATCTTATACTGATCTCAATCACTACTGGAAATGACTAATGAGACTTCATAAACTTCCTTATCCTCCTACATTCATCATTACAGAAGTTCAACACAACAAGGACAAGGAGATTAACTATCAAAAAAAAGAAAGATTACTGGCACTCTATTCTCCAACAACGATTAGTTTGCCAAAACATCTGACAACTCCGTATTGATATTACATTTTAACACAGTAATAAATCCCTTAAGAGAACTAAAGCTAAAAACACAATCTATAAGCAAGAAGGTCCCATAAACAGCTTCAGAATTTAAGGAACTTGTTTCAATACCTTGAAATCAACAATCTCAGAATCTAGATGTCTTTCAAACTTGAGTGAGAGTTCCCGAAGCTCATACACTTTAACTACCGGAGGATAAATTCCTATTTTTTAAAACAAAAAAAAAAAAAACCTCAGTCGTCAATAAAAGATTATCCATCTGATCAACGGATAATATAAGCCATAAGCTATCTGTGTGTTGATCAGCACCTGAAGCGATCAGATACTCTCCATCTGGAGTAGCCCTTATTCTGGTTGTCGCGGTCTCAAACTTCAAATCCTGTATAATCTCAACCCTTTGCATATATTCTGTAAAATGCTCACAGGGAATAAAATGACATACAAAAATAAGCAATCATTACACATAAAAATAAATAAATGAATAAATGAAGTCATAAAAACAGAGACAGTCAAAAGAAGCTACAGGGTCAATAAAGCTGGCAGGAAACATAAGACAGGTTCATAAACTTTGACATCAACGGGATTCCATATCTTCAATGTTGTCCATCCATCACATAAGACGTGAATCCTTAATGTTTTGTACTCACCACATGTTAGAAAGAGTTTTACTAACAGCACCCAGCCAGTGCTCATCACATTCATCGCAAAATCCAACAGAACCTCATCATAACATATTCATATGCACATGGACATTACTAGTAGAAGAAATCATGCAACATGATTATTCAAGACAAACATGGAACACACAAACCTCATACAACATAAGACCAAATCAGCCCATAATTTTCCCAATCAGCCGAATCTGACCCATCAGATAAGTCTCCCTCACAATCACTCCAGCCGCTTGATAACTGCCTTCGACATTAATCGAGTGGATAAAGAAAATAGCCTAAACTATCCAATCAATCCAGTAAATCATTCAAACTATCACCTCACAGTTCTCAAATCGGTCTATTCTGCAAAACTGATCACTTAAGACCTTCAAACTACCCAAACCAGCATGCCACCAATTTATCCAAAATCCTATCTTCTAATGTTTCTAATTACTTGCAACACTTCAAATGCTACCAATCAACCAACCCCAGAACGGCAGAAACTAACATATCCAAAAGCCAATACCTCTATCTTTGCGAAGCGCTCTGCGTTTCTTGGGATCAACCCAGCTAGCCAGCGACCTATGCTGGCCGGTGACAGAGTACGTCTTCACCCCATTGATGGAGGTCGATTTCAGGGTGCCGCCGGCGTACGTCATTGTTGCTGCTGCTTCGTTGCTGCAATTGACCAAATCGAGATAGTATGCGGATTCGAGGGGGAGAGATTTTGGGGATCGAATCAGGGTTTTGGGGGGGTTTAATTGGGGGATTTTGGTGTCGATTTGGGGGTGAGTTAGGGTTTAGGGTTTTTGTGTGGAGGTCGGCGATGAATGAACGCCGAACAGAGCGGCTCAGTTAACTGCTGTGCTTTAGTAATTTTATTCAACCTTTCTTTTTGCTTTCATCAAAAATCTATTTTATTTTATTTTATTTTTAAAAAGACGAGTTTATTTTGATTCAAACTTTGAACTATATATATAATATATTTTTCTTAAGTAATCTGAAAATCTTAGAAATTTTAATATTATAAATAAATCAATTAATAAACATAAATAAAATACATCAACTATTAATACGGAGTATATGGAACAAATAAAAAAGAAACATAAAATACGCTATTGTATTAGTTATGCCAACAACAGAACTTAAGATATTCTTATTTTTGTTTCGGCAAAAGAGTGTCTGCTTTCCAAAACGAAGAAACATGGTTTATGAAAAGCAAGATACGTTCCCGCCCACATGCCAACTGAGTCCCAGCACCATCTCCCTTATCCCCAACAAGCACTTCTGCATTCATCCACAGTAAGCAATTGGCAGCCATGGTCATGAGCCATATTCACATGGAGCAGAAGTTAGCAAGAAAGACATCCAGACAAGCATCAAAGAGAATGTTTCTTGCATTCTCGTAATCCGGTCACTGGCAGGAGGGGCGAGAAAACAAGTGGCGATAATTGAATCGTTTGGCACATTGGCCTCTGCTTGTTGCTGCTACAACATGCTGAAAGGATCAGCTACATTACTTATGATAACACAGGGGGATCACCTACATACACCAAGAAATACATACAGATAATGACTACATTATGACTCGTTAATGTTAGCATTCGAAAGCTGCTTCTTGAGGTCTAAAACCTCTAGAGCATATGATTTCAACCATTTCTTCAGCTCAGCTGAAGCCTCCTCAAACTTCCTGTGCATGAGATCTTTTTCGTCCACTGCCTCCTTATATCTCTCACGGAATGCTTCTAGTTTAGCTGTGTATACCGAAGCCTCATCATGTGTTTCGACTTCTCTTTGTTATTCTTCATTTCATCCTGATAGACAATGCGCGATTAGAAGAAAGGACCAAGGTTAAAAGGGAGCATACTAAGTGATGAAAGCAAGTTACAAGATATGTCAAGTGATGATGAATTAAAGTGACCAATAGGTGCAGCTATCATATGGGCATGGATATGCATATGATAAGCATATTCTACTCCTTTTTTCTACCCCCCCCCC
>LIEC01005953.1:0-41779 GCA_001925005.1 Drosera capensis | reverse complement strand
GGGGGGGGGAAGGATTACAGTTTAGATGTCCTGTTCTTATTTGGTTGGTGAGAGAATCCTTAACCTACCATACCTTACCTCAATACCATTTATACAACCATTTTGACACGGTTGATCGATAAATGATTCTCATCAACGATGATATGTTACATTCCATTATCCAAGAACCGACAACATCTGCGTCACATATCATTGATAAAGTATCAAGAAAACATGACAACAAAAAACAGAATGGATTACTTCATATTTTTATGTATAAATGAAACGAACCTATAAAACGTGTTTATAGCATGTTCAGAAACATATTTTGAACTTGTGAATCCTTACTCATATGTCTTGAAATCAATCAAAACGAACATTGATCATGGTTCACTCTTTTTGATTCATTGATCTCATCTAATCGGTGATTCGGCTTAGAGTTTAGCTAAATTCAAAACCAGTGTCACATTGTAAGCGAGTAGGTAATTAGTCACCCCCTAAAGTTTTGTAGGCTCTTCTTTTTGGTTGGGTGGGTTTCGGCTTTCATCGCATCCCAATGCTCTCCCGTGACCTAAGCTTTGACCCATCAAGGCTAGCGGGCTACAAATTTTCCAACGTTCTGGTGTGCAAGCGCAGCTTATAGCCCTCGAACAAATATTAGGATCATGGATTCATGGGCCGATCAAGGATTCTACTTAATATTGTCTTCGTCACATGTATTTTGTTATTTCAAAATGTCTTAAAATTTTTACATCTTTTTTTATAAAAAGTTTTAAATCTTTTGAGAATTAGAATTAAATTACAAAATATATGAATCGAAGATGATATAAATCTAATGAGAAAAAACAACATGTGTTTTGATAAAATCATGCCACAAACACAACTATACATCTTATATTTAGTTATATCTAGTAAAATTACAATCAATAGGTATAGAAACCTATTTTACATAACTCGATTTTGAGATTTGTATTCAGATAAAACGGTTTCTTCGTACCATATGACGGTTCCAATGTGACAGAATTGGTACATTACTAACGCAATACTGTCTGAATCAATGCCAATTTGTTGCAAGAGAAGGTTGAGGAGGTGAAGAAGGAACTCACAGCCGGCGCCCTGCCTGTCTTCATCCACTCACCGAGACAAAAACCCGCAACGGTCTCATGGAGTCCTTTCATCACCACCACTACTCACAATCCTCCTCTTCGTCCTCTTGTTTCCACCCTCCTGTTTCCCTGCGGTACCCGTTGAAACCCTAATCGCATGAACCCACCAAATCGTCGTCCCAGAATCGAAAAAATGGAGACTCAAATCATGCCCATTGTCAAGTCCAAAACCCCAGCAGTGAAATGGGTCAAACAATGGTACTACTATTTGTTCGAGTTTGTTCGTTCTATCTATGTCGCCGTCGCCATTGTGTTTGAGCAGCCTAGGTTTTCAGGTTCCTGTGTTGTGTGTCTGAGACGTATTAGTTTGTGTTGTTTAATCGTTTGTGGGTTGATGCATTGTTGCTTCTGTGGCTATTCAACTCCTTGGCGTGTAATATACACATAGCTGTGCGTGGCATGTCGATGCGGTGTTTTCTCTTCATATGTTGGGTAAACTCATAAGTCTGGCGCTATTATTCGTCCACTTGGGTGATGAATAAGGTGTCGAGAAGTTAGGTTTTGAGACTATGTTGGAAATGATTTTAGTAGGAGGGCTGAAGCAATTAAAGTTGAGCGATTGACGGCAGCGATGCAGAATGGTTTTAGACGAGTTTTAACATGGACTTGCACAATTAGTCTAGGCTGCTCTATCTGCCACCTCCTTGACCAGTTATGAAGCTGCTAATGCTTTATTTTTCTTTGTTAGGATTCCGCAAGAGCTTGTGCTTACTAGAGGGAAGTGCTTTCTCTTGAAGTGGATCACAGGTAGAAGTCTATCCTTGCTTATTCTTGTAGCCACCTGGTGTTTCGCATCACTTTGGACGAAATTTTCTGCTGCACAAATTGCGTCGCGTGAGTATGGTTTGAGGAAATGGGTGAGGAAGGAATAAATATGCATTTGTTTAGTTAGAGTTCAGATTTGTTTCTAATGTAGACGAATGCATATTGTGACGTGTTATCACTGTATACAATCTTCTCTAGTTTATAAGAATGCCCACATGTAATTAATTTCCTAGAACCCTGATCTTAGAAAGTATGTGTGACACACTGAGGAATGCAATTCTAGTGATGAATCCATGCCAGTTCTCTCTACTTTCTAGGAGTTTTCCCATTTCGTCGGTTTTTTTTTGTTTGTTTTGGTTGCCTATTTAGTATGATTGTCGCTCAATGTTGCTGACCTTTTTGTTCTGTTCTCCAGAGGATGCCTTGAAGGCTTTGAATGAGAAGGCAAAAGGGCTAGAGGTACCCGAGCCAGAACCCGAGCCAGCTGCTGAAATCCTTTTCCTCTGCAGCTATGAAGGCTGTGGAAGGACATTTGTTGATGCTGGGGCTTTAAAGAAGCACTCTCAAATTCATGGAGATCGGCAGTATATATGCCATTATGAGGGATGCGGCAAGGTGCTGGGTTTTGTTTCCTTTTTTTCCGGTCATTTTTAGCTTCATCTTGGTTTCTTAGAACTAATTTTTGTCTGGAGTAAACTATTGGTAGCCCAATATTTGTTTCATATATGGAGTGTCCTGTACAGGATAACATTTGGACCAGATTATTTCCTATTGACATATTGCATGGAATGGTTAATTAAAGGTTTTTTCTCTTGCAGAAATTCGTTGATAGCTCGAAGTTGAAACGACACTTTTTTAGTCATACAGGGGAGAAAAACTTTGTTTGCCCTCATGAAGGATGTGGCAAGGTGATGACTGTTATCATCTCTACAACCTCATTCTGAAATGTCTATTAAAAAGAAGAAGAAACAAAACTTCACAACGGTCTGGGAGGAGTTGGGTCGTTATGTAATTTGTGTCATGCTTTGTGGTTTTCATCTCGGCCGACCTGCATGTGGTATCTATTTCCTACTCCCCTGTAGAGTGGTTTTTATTCATGTTCCTTTACTTGACATGGATTGAGGTAATGCAGGCATTCTCCCTTGATTTCAACTTGAGATCTCACATGAAAACACACGCTCAAGAAAACTACTCTGACTGTGGAAGGAGATATACTCATAAGCTGAAGAGTCACATTGTAACTCGGCACGAAAAGGTTTGTATTCCTTCTGCTGATATCTGATGATCATGGACGTTATTCGGTATGCACGCAATCTGTTGGTATCCACTGGATGCCGTATTGATCTAACACCTATCTGCTTTTCTCATCTATATATTTTTCAGACCCCAACCAACACACCAAAATATATCCTGCCTCCAGAGAAGCCACTCAAGACTCCAAAGCCTGCTTTGGCTCAAGCCTCCCCATTGTCACTTCGGCCCTTTGCCTGTCCTTATGAGGGTTGTAAAAAGGCCTACATATATGAATACAAGTTGAAAGTCCATTTGAAGAGTGCCCATGCTGCGGAGGAAATTGCTAAAACTGCCCTGCTCAGTAAATTCAACAATGAGTTCGATGAGGCTATGCACCATGATCCTTATTCTTGGAGGCAACTGGGGAATAGTAAGAACTCAAAGCACATCAGAGGCAAGCCTAGCTTGAAGATACCTCGGTCGAAAATCCCACGGCAAAAGGGCTCCAGTGTCTCTCCTTCCAATTTCGGGGTGTTGAAGAAACAGTGGCAGATGAGGGAGAATGTATACGAGGAAGACGATAGTGAAGAAACAGAGGAAGAGAATGATGATGCTAGTTGGAGGTATCGCCGCAACAATGATTACGATGATGAAGAGACCGAGTACGAAGATTGAGCTTTGACCTTGCTTCGTTTTTTGTGAAGTGCATTCTCAATGTAAGTTCTTGCTCCATTTTGCAGATATCTATCCCTCATGTCAATGTCGTCCTACCTAACTTGTGCATAACATGGTGAGGTATGGTTAGGGGCTCTGTTTCAACTCACTTCAGATCTTAGATGCTGAAATTCCTTGTTTTTGGTCAGCAAAGTTATGTCTTGCCTTTTATCCTCAGACTTGAATGTTCTTGGTAACCTTAAAACACCGGCATATCTTTCCAGTACTCAAACTCGAAGAATCTGGCATTGAACCGAGAAGGTACCATTCTGTTTGGCTGGGTTTGATATAGAATAGATGACTTCATGCTTTGATAGTGGTTCTGTTCACTGTGATTCGGTTGAATTGGGCGAAACTGTAGAGTGTCTCTGTAAAATCTTCCATACAACAGATCGTAGGAACAGGACAACAGGTTCAAGACCCTTCTAAATGAACAATATAATTCAACCAGGAATGGGCTTGATGATCTTTTAGCACCACCCTCGAAAGGATGACTAGTGAAAGGCATCGGAGAACGATGCTTGATCTGGATAACTATGTTGCTACATGTTAAACATGCAGTATTTGTTACACCAGATGAGTAGTCAATGTTCGCTCGGGATAACGGAGGGTCGTCTAGATAGACGTGTCACCTCTTGTAGAGTTTAGTTTAGTACTCATGGTGAATAAACACTCTACCTGATCAGCTCGTGGCAAAAAGTTTTGTGTCTGGCTAACCTGTAAGCTCAAAGTTGATCGATTCTACATCGAATTGACCAGTTCCAACCTTTTAACTTCCATTTTTTACTAGTTTGTTGGGTATTTGTAGTCTCTTCATGTTCATATCATGCTGAGAACTATTAAAATGAAACGGCTCCAAAGTTGAATCTATTCAAAAGTGCATATTGAATAATGTGAATTGTAGCTATGTTTTCCTAAGATTCTGCATATCGCCTAACGTTTTTCTTTTACGTGGTACCATGTCATGGCATAGCTCTTGCTGATAGCGTATGCGACTACAAAAAAGTCCCTGTACTTGTACATAGTTTATAGGTTATGCTGTCATCGTATAAAGGCTTGATAGTTAAGTTTGGCGTTTGATACTATTCGGCATCGATTGATGCTACAATGACAGTCGAACGAGCTATGGTAGCAACGTAGCATTACTATATAAATATCTTATGAATAATATCTCGGAAGGTAATCGTATGAATAATATCTTTTTCTTGTGATCAACAATCTTTTATGATCATCTTGAGACCATTTGTGACATAAACAAAGTCTACGATGTATACCATGTCAAATGAAGTGTGAACTTGACGTCAGTGCC
Source organism: Drosera capensis (assembly GCA_001925005.1). NCBI lineage: Eukaryota > Viridiplantae > Streptophyta > Magnoliopsida > Caryophyllales > Droseraceae > Drosera > Drosera capensis. The sequence goes on along the minus strand of LIEC01005953.1, from coordinate 36,613 downwards.
TCTAATGTCCAAAAATAAATAAAAAGGAATATAGAAAGAGAATGATTTAAAAAGGGAGAGGAGCGGGAGGAGTGATCCGAAGACGACGAAGCAAAAACAGGACGACGCAAAAACAACGACAAACGACCTGTCAACCAACGCCTCTCTCTTTTTCTCTTTGTATCTATTCGATTTGGTTTCATTTGATCGATTTTCATCAAGGAAGCGCTCCGATCACTGGCCACCGACGAGGGGGAGGCTTCTTCCATCCAACGAGGAGACCTTTTCTCGTCTGGCCGGAATCCATCTCAGATCATTGATTTCTCTCAGGTATCGTTCATTGTTTTGATTTCGATTACTATTTCTTTGTTGCTTTTGATATCCTGATCTCGGTATCTATGCTTTTGTGATTTGTCTGGAGCTGTTTACCAATTCTGTTTTGTTGCAGTTTTATTGATGTTGTTGGTTGATTGATTAGAGGCATTTCGCTCGTTTGAGATCTGTTGAATGGTTATATGTTGATGGAAATCGTACATTCTTTTGTTTCGTCGAGGTTTTTCTTTTTGCTAAAATCTTTGAGAGAATTTGAGTTTCTGTTTCTCATACCATGTAATTCTGATGGAGGCAACTTCGTATCTTGAATAAGAACACGGTACGTGATATGCTAATGAAATTAACAGGTTAATTTACAATCTAATCCCTGCGTCAATTCACTTGGGGACAAAGTTTACTAATATCAAGTTCGAAAACAAGTTTGGGCAGAGTCACGCGAGCGTATAGTCTGGATTTACGGGTTAATACTTGAGACATAGGTACGATTCGTGTCATGAAATACTTGTTTCTAGGCTCACGGTTCGATTACTTTCGTGTATGTAATAGCATCAAAATGCTGTTCTGGCTGGGATACTTAAGGGACACCATGATGGGCATTGACGCACAGGGAAACGTGCGGCTCGAATGAATATGTAGAACTCGAGGCACGATCATGAGGACAAAATTGTGTGTCGTTGTCTGCCAGGTTGCACAGATCCTAACATGAGTATTATGTGTTACTTGTGCAGCGGACACTTAGCCTGACTGCCTCCTTGGTCCTCACTGATCCGAATATGGACTAACTATTGGGTCAATTTTGTTTTTCCTTGAATTGTACTGGTCATAAAAGGAAAGGGTAACAGGAAAAATAATACTACTAGGAGAATCAAATAGTTCACATATTAGATATGTATTCACGCATTCATGTTCAATTTCAACCACTTATCTATTTGATATTATGATCGTGTAGACTTGTACTTTCATTTCCTGTCCATAGCACGAGCTTGTTGTTCTTGTTGTCCTTGCACTGATCTTGTTCTATCCATGTTGGGTACATTTTTTTTATATTTCTTTATATATTAAAGATTCTAGTAAATGTGATTATGTGAGGGTTGGCCAAGCACACGCAGGCTTGGTTAATGATGGGGGACGTCAAGGAGGAGATGCATCATTTGTGTCTCAAATTGTTCTCAATCATTTTCCACATTCTTTTGTCATTTCATTAGCAACTATTTACTGAATAAGACATGCATGAGTAGCTAGCCCCATTGGTGTTAACATATTGGCTAGCTTTTGGAAAAAAGAGTTACTCTTATGCTACAATGGTCCAATGCAACAGCATTCAAGCTTTAACATGAGTTTTTCTTTTTCTTTTTTTCTTTTTTTGCAACTTTTTTTTTGGAGTGGATTACAGGTCCTTTGATGAAACAGATACTATCTCTGGATCTTTTTCAACTTTTGTTCGAGATGTCTTGTGTGCTTTGTGTTCTGATTTGTTTGGTGGTTTTCCGGAAAGTTTAATGACTGTTGACGATATGGGATTCATTTTCAGATTTGGAGCTCCGAATGCAGAAAGGGTGTTGCTGAATTGAGCATTAGAAGAAAGGTTCTTGTCGGTCTTTGCGAATTTTAGATTGATGTAGTGCCTTTGATTCTGTCTAGGTAACTTCTTGTGTTAACTATTGTATTGGTCATTTCTGATTCATGTTGTATGATGTAGTGTCTTGAAGCTCTTATGATCAGCATGTTCCATGATCAATTTTACCAGGAAACGAGACCAATGAGTAACAATGCAATAACATTTCTCTTCTATGGATGTCTTTGTTTTCGTTGTGAAACTAGCTTTCAGTTTCTCGCTGGCCTTTAATAATGTGGGATACCTTTCCTGGTATCAGGATATGTCAATTGATGGAGAAGCGCATGTGCGTCTTTGATTGAAATCCGATATGCTGTCATAATGTCATTTCTAACACAATCTTTGTTGCTACCTTCAAGGAACGAGATCGATGGCTTACTGTCATAAATAATTTGTGAATAGTGTACAAGACACTAGAGAAGACGCTGAAGCATTGGAGTGAGCCAATTGGCTATGCTTTCGCTTTCCAGCTTTATTTGGCATCTCTATCCATGTATATTTGCCTTACTGGTAGAATTGAATGCTTTGCATTTACAGCTGATAAGCTTTTGTGGATTGTTTGGACAAGTCGCTATAAGTCGTCTGGATTTGAAATTGGAGTTTGTGAATATTCTTGCATCAGTTAGTTCACTGTTATCTGATACTTTTTTTTTTTTTTTTTTTTTTTTGCGAATATATAGCAGGTTCTTTGAATCCCTGGAGCTTATGAGCATTGAATTCCTGTAACAGCAGTTACCTCTTGTGTAAAAAAAGAGGACTCGGTGTTGTTGGGGTACTTAAACCTGACAAAGTTCTATGGGGGCTGTGTATCTACCTCAAGCAGCAAGATTCCATTACACAAGAGACATCATCGCAGGTCGAGAAAACGACGTGGGAAGATTTTCACGACCATTTGTGATCCACCCATCAAGAGGATCAGTGATGCAGGGAGCTGCATATCTGTCAGCGAGTTTATTCATGTTGACTTAGAGACGGGAGCTACGACCACATGCAGAAGGTCAGAAGTTTCCAGTAAATCGTTTCATGTCATGGAGTGGAATCTCAGCCAGATTGACGCAAATAGTATGTTTTATGATCCTTCTTCTAGGGTCATGTTGAAACTTTTGAACTAGAACTGTTATCATTTCTTGTTCAACCAGCTGTCCCAATTCTTGTCTTGGTTCAGGCTGAAAAAAGAACAGTAGCTATTCCAACGACTCGTTGAATTCAATGAGCTGCTGAATAATTCATTTCTGTCAAAACACAGATAGTACTGCTGAACTGAAGACTAGTCTGAGGTGATAACTTTCAGTATCTGATTGTATTACGTTATCCTGCACGCAGGGATATGCCAAGAAGAAGCATGGTTCGACTCCCTGAGTATAATGGACTCTGAATCAGATGATGACTTTACGAGTGTAGTTGGAGGTATTCAAGTTTATTACACATTTACTGAGGTAAATCTTACCAAGGCTTGAAGTGAAAAGATGCCGTGTTTGTGCATTCCTGCTTTCTTATTTGAAGTTTGCATGATGCTTTAGATGTGCTAGACGGCAGCAAGGTACTTGGGAGGACCAGCTTATGGGCCGGTGGGACTGAGAGGTACCTTTACCATCCACAAGCAGGGCTTCTGGTGCCATCTGCAGCCGGAGAAAAGCCAACTCCAGGCTCCTGGTCTGCAATTTCACCTTCAGTCTTCAATGTTCGTGGCGAGGCTTACTTCAGGTATGCTGTTGAAGATTTCCATTGCCGGAATTACATTGCCAATGTTACATTGCCTTCTTATATTGTAGTGCAAGACTGATACGTTTGTAGCAGCTTTAGATTCTGTCGATGCACAGAAAATAATTCATTATGCAGGCACAATTTATTATGCAGAGATAAACAGAAACAGCCTGCACCAGGTTACTGTCCATATACCCCTATCGGTGCCGATCTGTTTGTTTGTCCAAGGAAGGTCCAGCATATTGCTCAATACCTGGAACTTCCCAGTGTGCAAGCACATGAGAAACTACCAGCACTTCTTATCGTTAACATTCAGGTTCGCTCCTTCCGTTCTTTTTTATCTATTTTGCTACTGTTGTTATTTATGAACATCTGCATATCATAGCCTTATCCATGTTACGATCTGTTAAAAATAGTGAAGCATGTTTATGTTGTACGAGGCACGGTCAGATTGAGATTTCTAAGTAGTCACTCATCACTTTTTCCTGGTGTTTCAATGTGCGTTTTTCTATGCCAGATGCCTACATACGCTGCTTCAATGTTCCAATATGACACTGATGGTGAAGGCATGAGCCTGGTGCTATATTTCAAAGTATCAGAACACTTAGACGAGATGCCTTCCCAGTTTCAGGACAGCATAAAGGTACTTCTTTCTCATTTTCAGATAAAGATGAGATTTGCATCTCTGCTCCTTTGTTTAAGATTTGAGATTGCAAACTGATTGTTCAAGATCTGTCACTTTGAGATGGAGTTCGACCAACGCATAATCAAAATTTTCCTTTCCTTTTCTTTGTATTTTTTAATTCAGAAAATGGTGGAAAACGAGATGGAACCGATCAAGGGTTACACCAAGGAATCTTTGGTTCCCTACAGAGAAAAATTGAAAATTTTATCCGGATTGGTAGACACGGAGGACCTTCAGTTGGGCTCTACGGAATAGAAGCTCATAAATGCATATAAAGATAAACCTGTGTTGTCGCGGCCTCAACATGAGTTTTTCAAGGTTCGTAGTGACGTTAGAGGAAGTCGTTTTTTTCTGTCATTCATTCATGTTAGACTCAGGCTGCATGGAACTGAGTCACTGTACACCTTCTACTCTTGCAGGGGCCAAACTATTTTGAGATTGACATAGATGTCTATCGTTTTAGCTACGTATCAAGGAAGGGACTAGAAGCACTGAGAGACCGCTTGAAATCCGGCGTTCTTGAGCTAGGTCTAACTCTGCAGGTATTTAATATCTTAATCGTAACATCCCTGAGTAAGAAGTTCGGCAGCTACCGTTCTCGGCTGCCTGAAACAGACGATGCTGATTCTGCATTTTTTGTTGATCTGCTTGTAGGCACAGAAGCCGGAAGAACTTCCAGAGAAGGTTTTGTGTTGTATCAGATTGAACAAGATAGACTTTGTAAATCATGGCCAAATACCCACACTACTAACCTCACAGTGAAACTTTACCATCTCTAAAAATGCTCGACGGTGCACTGGCTAGACCCTGTTGCTAGGCGATGGTCACTTGAATATACGATTTGAGTAATTCGATCTGTACAGTTGTGAGGAGTAGGAGCTGAAGCTGAGGTTCGGCATTTTGAATTATACCTGCTGTAGCCAATCTCTGGCAACGCAAAGTGCTCGTTTCAATCACAATGTTTTTTCATCAATTCAAGAACAGTCGGCAGCAGTTCTTGGAGATAATACTCTTGCAAGTTTCTTCTAAATGTTAGCCTCACTCAGTGGCACAACTAAGTCATCGATATTTCTTCACTGGATACAATAAAGAGATGCACTCCTAGATGAAGAGGTTTCAATCATCTTCTTCAAGATGAAGCGCCGGTTAAACACACAAACAAATTCAAATACCATTATCCCTATAGTTATCAGCTTTCCGCTTCACCCCTTTCTGTAACTCGACCACCCATGAGTGTTACAGGCGCCTTGAAGCGAGAAAACTCCGAAGACCTTTCACATACATTCAACACGCATCCTAAAGACAGCGGTTACATTTCTGACAAAGAAAACAACTTATGAAACTTTATTTCCAGGCCGATCAGCGACAAGATTCACATGAACTGCTTTCACAAATAAATCAGAAATAGCTCTTTGTAAAGAGCTTGTAATCCACCATTGTCAATATACAACGCCAAACAGCCCCACTCTGTTTTCACATGTACAAAAGAATGTGGGCTCATACATTTTCACACAATGAACTACTAGTATAAACGATCGGCACAATGAACTACTAGTATAAACCACAAATGCCACAGCACAAAGCCTTTCAATTCCACTTCTACCTGACCAAGCTGATCTTCAAACCCGATCTCCTAAAGTGTACACGTTCGCACAATCCACACATTTTTCAAAACCAAAACCAAAAAACTTCAGCCTTCAGGTGCGGTTTCTATGCTTGCGAATCCCTGTTCTAAACCAAGATGTATCAATTTCCAATCTTCAAGTTCAACGGCCAAAGCTCATGTACCACGGATAGCATCATAGCACCAACAAAATAATAACAAACCTGAACGAGCAAAAACATGAGCTCGGACTCCGCAAACAGATTCAGGAAACAGAATGCCTTCAAGGCAAAAGAGTGATCTCTTCTCCAAAAGTTTGTAATGACTATGTTATCCTTTCTTCTTTCAATCGGAGAAGTGCAACAGGCTGTTGGCTGTTATTGGGAAAATCAGTCGTCCTAATCAAGGCATCATTGTTATTTGCTATCAGGTTTTGTTGTTTCTGCTGTGGTGCATTGCTGCTATTGGAGTTGTAGCTGCCGTTTCTGCCAATAGGAACATAATGATTATGTTTGCCCTCATATGTTGTCACAACTGCCTTGGGGTCGTTTGCTGCCCTCTCCACATGCTTGCGGACATTGCAGCCCGTGAAGGTACATTTGTAGTAACTCCTGTGAAGAGGAAAACACAAAGTTAAGCCAAATAAGATAAAGCAGACTCTTAAACTCACTAATCGAAACAAACACCAGAGAAACCGACAGCGTGGACACATGTGATGCAAAATGCATATGAAGTATAGTAGACAAGATGACAAACATTTCCAAAGTGAACCAAAGATTAGGAGCAAGAAGAGGAATTCTCTTCTAGAAATAAGAACCATTGACAGGAATAAGGGAGTTATCATGTCCAGTGTAAGCCATTCGAAATCGATTGAAAGTCTGAAACAAATCAAGTGCAAGGCAGCTGTCTACCTTGGGTATGGATTCCCTTTGACAACTTTCTGGCCATATTTTCTCCATCTATAACCATCATCCAAAAGATCAACCTCGCTAGTTGTTTGGACAATGATTTTAGGTTCTGTTAATGTTCTATGAGAAGTAGCTTGCTCCACTTGCACTTCTGTGCGCCTTTACAATAAGAATGAAATCTGGTATCAGGATAAGAAAAGGCGAATAGAAGAAAAGGATATCCAAAATTAACTTATAGAACTTCTACTCGGAGCACTTGACCAACCTTTTCTTGGATTGGAGTTCATCTTCATCCGTTTCATCAACATTAGTCCCTCCATTTTCTTCTTCTTCATCATCGCTTGATAAATGTTCCACAGTGGCCTGGCTAGATTCATGATCTACTCTAGTTTGCAAAAAGCCTGCTTCGTCAGTGGAACTGTTTGGATTTCTAGATTGGCCTTGCAAAGCACTGTCAGAGTTTCCCTGAGTGACAGAGCTAGAGCTCCCATTTGTATTTCCAGCCTCTCTTGATCGTTTTGATGTTGGTTGCGGATGATTGTGTTGTCCTTTATAAATTATCTCGGTCACTAGGCCCTCAAGAGAACGTTCCACCTTCTTTTTAACCGGACAGTTAGGATGTGTGCACTTGTAATAGCTTCTTGGGAACTCGCCCCCCTTGACCTGTTTCTGCCCATACTTCCTCCAGTTATAGCCATCCTCAACAGGCTTATCGACAGTAATAACTGAAGAGTGGATTCTTTGATTATAATCGGAGACTTGCGACGACTCTTTTATAGTTTCTGTTGCAGGAGGAGGTCCATTGTGTTGAGCATATGTCTCAGAAGCATAGGATGAAAAAGACGCCAAGGATGTGGGAGGAGCTATAGCTAATGAAGATGAGAAGTTCTGAGCTTGGGCCGTGACATGAGCCAATGCCTGCTGGTGGGACATCCCAAAAGGACTCTGTAACACCATTCAATCAAAATAAATCACAATCCAACACAATCCTAAGTCACCATGTGATCTCTACAAGACTCAAGGCAAGAAACATCTCACACAAAGCGATATCACATTTCAAACACCATTCCTGTTCTTTGAATCAAATGAAGCTTCTAGGTTTGGCCACATCCTAGATGGATGGTTATCAACTAAGCCGCAATAGTTCCCGTCCATTTGCTATGAACACTCCAATCACAATTTCCTCCCATTCGAGTAGCATTGACCTCGCTGGTTCAACATTCCTTAGACTGACGAGGAAAACAACTACTCAGGTGCTCCCATCATCGACAACATTCATGACACCAATTGCATAAATTAGTCAACTCCATCTACTCCTCATCCTCAACACTTACCATATTTGTAGTTCTAAACTATCAAATAAACAGCAATCAAAATAACTTCATATACAGCTAACAATCTTCCAAGCACAACACAATCAATCAATAAATCGCAACCAAAACACAATCGATCAAAATCTCCACCACACCACACACAAACACAGTTCCTCCAATCCGACACCGAATCCCCTCACCTGACTACCAAACAAGCTCGGCGAATCAAGCAACATCGCGGGACTCAACCCCGCCGGAATCGTAAACACCTGCTCCTCCCCCTTCCCTTGCTGCTGTTGCGACCTCACCACCAACCCCGGCGGCCTCTCCCCCTTCAATCCCCCTCCTCCCTCCCGCCTCTTCTCTCCACTCCCCTCCGCCGCCACCGTCCTCGCGGCAGCGGGAGAGGCCATGGCGCCGGCGAGGAGCTGAGAGAAGGATCGGTAATCGGAATACGGATCTCCGTCGGTGAAGAAGTTCGACACCAGCGTCATCGGCCCCGGGCTCGCGCCGAAGCCGGAACCGAAGATCGAATCCATTGGTGCTCGAGGAGGAAGCGAGATCGTCGGCTTAGATGGCCGCAGCGGCGCCGGCGGCGGTGGAGGGGCGGTGGAGTTGGTTTCGGACATTTTAGAGAGAGAAGGGGAGGTTTTTGGGCTGGTCGGATATGATGGATGGATAATTGTCAAAAGTGCCTTTGGTGTCTCTCAAAAATAAGAAAAAAAAAACCAAACAAACAGTGCCTTTGGGGTTTTTAAATTTGAGATGAGAAATTGGGATTTGTTTGCATTTTTTTTTGTTTTGCTTTTGTCTTATTCTGGTTCTAGCTTGCCTCCACGAACAAGGTGTTTGTTGTCGATATTTTTGTTTTTGTTCGAGGTTCTGTTTCGTATAGTTATTGTCTTTATTTTTTTGTTTTTATTTTATTAGATAATGAAATATATAAAATTAATTTCAAAAAATATATAGAATTATTTAGTATTGATTTTTATTTTTTAAATGAATAAAATAAAAGAGAACCACAAAATAAAAAATCAAAAAAAACAATTATCAGTTTCTATTTTTGTTTCATAGTATTTAAGATTTTCTTTAAAAAAATCTTTTGTTTCATGAAATGTTAAGATATGTAATACTTTCTTAATTAGAATGTCTCGTAAAAGATGTAATATTTTTATATTTAGAAATTTTTTCTATACAGTTATCAAAATATCTCTATTTTTAACTTTATATCACATCAATTCATCCCTTTATTTTTTCCCCATATTTTTCCTCAATTCTTTTTCTCACAAAATCTAAAGGACAAATACGTCATTTGTATAAAATTCAATACACATTTAAATTTCCTTTCCAAATCAAAATAGTGTGCTCTCTCTAACTCATAATACTTACAATCGTTTAACTCGACACGAGAATTTATGTGTGTGCGAAATTTTTGTGCAATTTGATAAAAAAATATTTTTTTTAGAAATAAAGAATTGTTGTGAGATGAGATAATGCATGTACTGTATAAAAATATAATTGAGATAATTTTTTAGATTAAATATTGACTAGAAAAGAAAAGATTGTAAATAAATAGGGACAACTAAAAAAAAGTGTTGCATATATTATGAAACGAAGTAAATATTATTCATGGAAAAGAGAAAGTATTATCCAATTATTTATTATTTTTGTCCCATAATTATTATAATATTTCGTTTTCATTATATTATTCAACACGTAATTTGATGATTTTGGTTATTCATCTAAACGACCTGAATCAAATTTTTTGTTGACCCACTATCATAATACGTAATGTTTATTACCATTAATATTTCACGATATTTTCTAAAAAATAACATTTGATCATCTTATAATATCAGTCAAAATCTTCTATCGTCATATTTATCCGATCAAAATAGTATAATTTTTTTTTAAAGGGATGGGATATCTTTTATCTGGAGTAATTACACATAAAATACTTTGATTGTTATTCTATACGTAATTAGATTTTTCAAAGTCCAAGCTTCTTTCACCAAGAACAAATAGATCACTGTTAATCTATCCATCCTCAACAAACTGCATCACTTATTTAATTAATATATCCAAATTAAATTAAAATATTATTTTATTTTAAAATTTCCTATAAAAATATCGAAATATCAATTATGAAATACTATTTATTTTATAGAAAATCAATCTATCTCATTAATTTTTCTTTTCATTGTTTATTCTCGGTCCTCTCACTCGTACAAGCTTAATGACAAATTAATTTTTATTATAAAAAATAATGTGTGTGTATATATATATTATGAAAAAAGTACTTCAAAGAATGCAACGAGGTTTAAACATAGTTTTTTTTTATAAATTTATCATAAAATATTAATAGTTGTGTAAGTTACGTATTTCAATCTAATATATATTACGTGATGATAAAAAATAATTTAATATCAAAACGAGATTTATATTTATATATTTAGAATAATATAAAATATATATAGATTGTAATTTGTTTTTGAGACCGAAGAAATATTAAAGAATGGGAGAAGAAGAAGAAATTGATCAGAGGTCTGGGGTTGGCGACAGAGGATTCATTTGGTTGGTGATAGGAGAGAAAAGTCCACGGGGATGATACGAAGAAGACGGACGATGATGGTGGGCCTCTTTGTCACTTCTGTGTTTTCTCTCTTTAGTGTTTTTCACGGGAAAAACATTATCTGGACAGGCTGGCTGGCTGGTGAGGGTATTTTGAGGTAATTTAGCCGGCGGCTTTGCCCATTTTCGAAATATGGAGTAATAGAAGAGAGGTGTTTCTTTATAAAAAAAATTAGAGAGGAAAAAAAGGAAAAGAGGTGTTGCTTTCCTTTTTTTTTATTTTTTTTTTATAGAAGAATAGAGTTATAGATGTCTGTATTGATAAATGATATATATATATATAAGTATATGGACGGCGACATTATTTCATGGATAAATCGCAACAACTTGAAGCTAGATTGACTTCAGTATCTTAGGATGGTAGCAAAATTACCAGAATACCATTAGATTTTGGTGCACGTCTCATTTTCCGAGGATCAGATGGAAATATGATATGGCAAAAAGCAAAGCCTTGTTGTGATGCAAAAATGAGGAAATTTATGATTCAATTTACCGTTTAATTTATGAATCAGCTGTATATGTGGTTGAACACTCCACGCAAAGAAAGCAAATGGAAGATGGGCAAGCTAACCCCACCATGCTCCACTTGAAATGTCACCATCTTTTCTTAGTACGACTTTGGATTCTTCTAAAAAAAAAAGTGGGCCGGAATTTCGACAATCTTGAAACTCGTATTTGTTGGGTTCGGCATTTTAGTAATTCTATGTAATCATAAACACATCAATGAAAGTATGTGACTTGATTCTATCAAAAAAAAAAAAAAAAAGCACGTGACTTGAAATAATAGAAAATTGATAATTTTAAAACATAATTTTATAAATCCAAGACAAATTATATTGAATTATTTTGCTCAGGAAAAAAATCACATGAGGAACAAACCCTCAAGATAATCAAAATGAGCATTGAAGATAGGAATGTCCAATATAATATAATAAAGTTATCCCAGGTAATATTGGATTACTCCACACCACGGTCATAAAATTGATGGGTATCTATCAAGTAAAAAGGTTACCTTATAACATAGAGGTGGGTAAACATTTTTAAAGCATGCCAAATGCAATAGCTAAAATGCTTGACAAATTTATAATGTAGCAAATGACATATAATGTTCTACTGCAATGCATCTAAATGGAAAAAATGCACTTCACCTACCTCAATTTTCAGCCTTTGACACATAAGAGCAAGTCTAACAGGTAATAGAAAATCAAAAATGGTTACTACAACCAAAATATAGCAATAGCACACAAAAATTCATCTCCAATACATCAGTTTTTAATAGCCAAAATTTTAACTTTTCCCAAATACAATGCTATATTTGGCATGGAGTATATAATAAATGCTATTTTTGCCACCTTATCCAAAGCGATAAAATTGTTGATGTGTCTCTCTTCCCACCCTTTGATCAAATTATAAAATCGTTGAAGGTTAATCATAAAGAAAAATTACTCATAAGTACCACTTAGCAAGAAAGTTCCTAATAAACACAATCCCTTCTTGTTATTCCACAAAAGTATCCCAAGATTTGTTTTTATTTTTTATTTTTTAAAATCTACGTTTCAGTTGCTTGTCTATTTTTTTAAAATATGATCAAATTTGTTTGGATTTGATTTGAGTAATTGTTTTCTAAAATCAAAATATACCAAAATAAATCTCCAAATACCGAACATCATTCTCGTATGCTATTTAGACAAATCAAAATATAAATTTCCAAGATAATTAGTTAGTTTTTTATCGTGTGTTTCCTAAAACACAACTTAGTGCGATTAACTATTTTTCTTTCTCCGACCCTAACACATAGTCACCTAATTTTTTTTCTTTCTCCGCCGATTATTCGTTGTGGTCGGTTCATCATTATCGTCGTCGTCGTTAGTTCATCATCGTTGTCGTCAGTTTGTTGTAAAATAGTTAATCATCCGCTCATTATCGTCGTCGTTATTTTGTCTTCGTCCATTTTTCGTCGTCGTCGTGGTCCGTTCATCGTCAATGGTTCGTTATCGTTAGTTCATATTCGTTATTCCGTTTGTCGTCGTCGGATTTAGAAATAATTAATTTTAGAAAATTAAATTTTGGATGTAATAATTATATTTGGGAAAAATGATTTTTTAATTGATTATGATTGATTATGTGATACCTAATGAGAAAAAAATTAGAATGAATCATTTTTGTGTAATTAAAGTTCCATTGGGATATCTACAAAGGATTCTCCCTAATTATAACGAGAGAGCATTGAAGCACCTTTGACATATTAAAGCAAAATGGTACCATTCTCAATCAAAATATAGCTTTGCTATGCAAAAATACCTATGTGCATTAGACTCGCTCTAACAACCCTTTCTCCTATAGAAATATACAAAAAGACCCTTTTCCATTTCTTTTTTGCTAACACCGTTAACTGATGAGTTGTATTTACTTTCTTGCCCCTCTTTTATTGTCTTCTTTTCTAGTTTGACTAGGTTTTTTGTTTATACCCTTGATCCAAACACCCTTTCTCACCACGGTCGCCACACCCCTCACCACAACCTCATCACAACAGTCAACGCACACCTCACCGTTAACACACTCCCCCGACGAATTCCATCACCACCAAGAAGGCACCAACCTTTTACATCTCCTTCTCCTGCACCTCCTCATTGGCCTCTCTTGCACCACCAACACAACCACACCACCGCATCGTTTCTCCCTCTCCTTCCAATCTCAACCTCCATCCAATGAACTCTTCCTCTTCCTCCACTTCGACCCCAACACTTTCACCGACGATAAAATTTCTGGTCCATTGCTCAGCTAAATGGGACCAAGTTCCAGAGGTTGGGTTGCACTATACTTGAACAACTTGTAATTTCCAATTTATCCAACTATTTTGTTGGATTTTAGCTCTGTTGATCTCTAAATTGATTGAGCAGACAATCATGGTGATTGAACAACATGTAATATGCTTATATGGGATGAATCTACAAAGGACAAGATGTGCTTCCATGGATAAATTCACAAAAGATTCCATGTAATATGCTTAGATTTGTTCAATTCGGTGAAATAGGTTTTAGGGAAATGGGATTGAAGAACAAAGGGAGGAATTGAGATGGAGTTTGATATTGTGTGTGGGAGAATTCAAGAACCCTAGTGAAACGAGGAAGAAAGGCAACCTCAAGGTGGAAGTGACCCGATAAAACAAATTGATGACGAAACTGAATCCATCACAAACCCTAACACCGCTGCTGAAATCCCCGACACAATAAACTCTTCGAATTTCGATAGGGTTTGTGCTTGAGGTTAGCGAGGTCGATTATGAGGGCGGAGTTGATCGAAGGTGGTGGTGGTGGTCTTGGAGGGAGGAGAGGGGGTGGGATTGGGGTGGTGGATCCCTGGTTTGTTTCCGAAGCATTTCACTTAATTTTGTAAGTAGTTTGGACTTTGACGATATTTATCATATATTTTTTGAACCTAGAATCTTTTTTATTTTCGATTACATATGAAAAAACAGAAATAAAATAAACACAATTTTGGATATTCATTTAATCTTGTTAGGTCTAGGTGTTTTTCTTTAGTATTCAAGGTTCTTTTTTGGAGGCATATATGATACTTGGGCGCCATTGGGAGATGTAAGAAAATTACCAACTTGACCATTAATCCAAATATTCTAGTTGTTTTATTTTTATACTAAAATCGTTGTTTGGAGGAGAAAGGTGGATTGTTAGTGTGGACGAATTGGAAAATATAACAGAGGATATGTATGTTTAGGTTCCATTTGTATACTTGGTGGAATCTGACATATTTTAATCAAACCTTTTGGATGGACTCGTCGGGCACTTACATGTTCTGAAGAAGCTTACTTGTCTTATAGTTTAGCTGTTTTATCTGTCTTTGGTTTCATTGCTTCTTGTTTTGTCTGGTTTAAGAATATCGTTTATCATAGTGAGTTTTACGGGCCCACTGGATCAGAGGCTTCTCAAGCTCAAGCATTTACTTTTCTAGTTCAAGATCCACGTCTTGGAGCTAATGTGGGATCAGCTCAAAGACCTACTGATTTAGGCAAGTATTTAATGCATTCACCAATTGGAGAAGTCATTTTTGGAGGAGAAACTATGCGTTTTTGGGATCTACGCGCTCCCTAGTTAGAACCTCTACGTGGTCCAAATGGTTTAGATTTGAGTCGCCTGAAAAACGACATCCAGCCTTGGCAAGAACGTCGTTCTGCGGAATATATGACCCCTGCTCCTTTAGGTTCTTTAAATTCTGTGGGTGGAGTAGCTATCGAGATCAATGCAGTCCCATAATTTTTGTGTGCTATATAACATTGTGTGATATTTGACAACACAAATGACAAATGTTATAATTTGGCATCACATAAATTTTGATGAAAAAGAATTAAAGAACAAGAAAAAAACAATCTCAATCAACTATTTGACTCCATCTTATTTATTGGTTTTTTATATTGTCAAATTATAACAATCGTTTCTTCGAACCATGCTAGCATATTTAACAATTTGATACTAATAATAAATTTGTCTAGGCTAATGTAACATGCACCATGGGACTAGAACAATCTACAATTTAGGCTACTCTTATGTTCAAGAGCAAGTCCAAACATGATCTATATGAAATGCTATATTTATAATTTAAAATCAAAATACAAAAACAATGCTTCAATTATGATTCAAAAAATGATGCTAAAAGCAAGTTCAACATTGATGCTAAAATAAATACAATTATCGTTATAATTTGATATCAAAAAATAAATTTGGCATCACTTATATAAGTTTCGTTTCAATATTTGATTCTATTTTAGAACAAAATAGGATTAATTTAGACTCAATTGTGTATTCATTGGTAAATTAATTAAACTTAAACATAGATAATTGAAAAAGTAAGCAAAATGCTGATGTGACAACTATCAGAGTCAATCCAACTATGAGATATGTATAGTGCTATATCTACAATATGAAACCAAAATACAAAAATAGTGTTCCAATCATGAGCTAAATGTGATGGTAAAATAAAATTAAGCTAAACTGATTTTATATTTGAAACCAAAGATAGGTGTACCTATACTGTCCACGTCATCAATTATGTCTATTTCTTATTATTTTCAAAAAATTATGAAGGTTATAAATTTAATTATCTAATAAAGAAATATATAAAAATATGTTTAGAAAAATTAGTAGAATATACGAAATTGGATGAAAAAAAAGTTGCGTATAATTTTGAAAAGTTTATGATGTGTATGAAATTTTGAAGAAAAGTTTATAGAAAATAATATCGACATCTAAAGATAAATAAAAATAGTCGAGATCGAAAGAAAATTTGTTCAAATTAAATAATTTAGGTGTAATATAAAAATAAACATTAGAGTGACAGTTCTATAATTTATGATAGAAGTATTTTTTGGTGTCAAATTATAATAATAGCAATACAACCATTTTAATATCTAGTGTAAAATTTGAAAAAGAATTTAATTTAATTCTATTTTGACATTAATTTTAACTCATGATTGAAACTTTGTTTTTATAATTTTGTGTCAAAATATAGTTAGAGCACCCCATAGAGCTCATGGTTAGATTTACTCAAAATAAAAATAAGTTAAAACTGATTTTATATTTGAAACTAAAGATAAGTGTCGTTATCATTACTCTATCATCAATTATGATAATTTCTTAACCTTTTTTACTGTTAAAAAGATATGAAGGTTACAAATTTAATTATCTAATAAATACATATATAAAAATATATTTGAAAAAATTTAATAAATATAAGGATCATTTGTACGATAAAAAAAGTTGGGTATAATTTTGAAAATTTTATGTTGTGTATGAAATTTGGAAGAAAAATTTATAAAAAAGTAACATGATATCTGGCTATAAAATATATATAAAAAGATAAGATCGACCGAAAATTTATTCCAATGATTATTTTAGAATTGATGCAAAACACAGTATCGGTTAAGGTACTGATCACAATCGCAAAATCGCAATAAAGGCACACTGAACTGGAACACAGAGAAGCTCCGGAGTAGTTTCGCCGCCGGCGGCCGGGGACCTGAATCGAGTTCATCAATGGAGTCGAAGCCGGAGAACTCTACACCAACCACCACAACGCACAACAAGCGTCTCCGCTGCATAGTCAAAATCGGTACCTTCTCCTCCATTTCTCTAACCACTAGCATCAGTGCATCACAACGCGGATCCAATGATATCATGATCAGATCTGGATCGATGGATGCATGGATGGATGGATGGATGAATTTGATTGATCGAGTGATCGATGGCGAACTGATTATGTGTAGGTGGAGCGGCGGTGACGTGCAAGAATGATTTCGAGAGGATAGATGAGGAGAATCTGAGAGCGATTGCGGTGCAATTGAGGAGAGCGATGGTATTAGGAGAAGGAGTGGGGATGGATTGGAGTAGGAGGGAGGGAGTGGAGGTGGATCGTTTTATTGATGCGGATGAGATGGGAGATCGGGGAGTCGAGTGTAGGGAGTTTGTTGCTGTTCATGGAGCAGGTGAGGGAGTTGAAGATGAATTTGAGATGGTTTGGATGTTTTTTTTATTGTGAAGTTGGTCAGATGTTCTTTGTAGATTGTTAACATGTGAGATCATGGTATGATATGCTATGGGATGATCAGAAAATATGTCGAGAAGCATTGAATTGTTTGCTTGTGATGTTTGAACCGCGATGATGCACTGGCTTTTGTTGGTTTAGGTGAAGTGATTTCTTAGACTCTATTTCCTACGTTGGCATGAAAATGTCTAGGTTTCCATGTCCGATACTGGTGCATTCTTCATTGCTTTCGTGTTCGAGTCTCGGTTTGGCCATTTGCCATCACCTTGAAGTCCTGAACTCGTCTTCAGTAACTATTCATGGAATGATCTTCTTGATTTATCTTGCCAAGGGACATGTGCAGCTTTGCTCTTTGAGTATAAGCATAGGAAACAAGATTGTCTTTCATTAGGAGGTTTAATATAATTCTCCTCCTCAATGCAGGATCATTTGGCCACTTTCAGGCTAGCAAATCAGGCGTACATAAGGGAGGCTTAGATCTGCCCCTTGTGAAGGCTGGGTTTGTGGCCACCCGCATTTCTGTAAAATTCATTGCTTCCTTTCTGTCCTGGCCATTTCCTAGTTTTGATTATATCGAAGATCATTTCTTGTGCATCATACTTTTGTATCAATATATTTGTTGGAGGTTCTTCTTGGATTTAATCATTGGAATGGATCTCCATATCCCTATAGAAATGGAAGAGGATCTCGATACCTGTTTCCTTTACTTAGATTTACTCCTTGGTGTTCAATCTCCTATACAGGCATACATAATTGGTGTTTGAATCTTTAATGTTCACAGGTAATATCACTCAACCATGAAATTGTCAGGGCACTTGCTAGAGGTACATTTTTCCTACCAACTGTCATCTGTTAACAGTTTCTGAAACAACTTCTTTTCGAGCATTTTGTTCCAAGTGCTTATGCATCTGTTTTCAGGTTATGATTATATGATAACTGGTAGCTATATAAGAAAATTGTTGGAAATTCGGATCGTCGGAATCAAAGTATATCGAGAAATGCAATTTCTAATAAGAGTAGAATATTATAAACTCGTATACTTTATAAAACAATGACACTCTAAATGTATTTAGCACTCACTAATTACATCACATTTTTACTTGGACACATTCTAGATGCACAACGATTTTGTGTTGCCTAGCACTTATTTTCTCCGTACTCTAAGCTTGTTTTGTTTGAACTTTGTGTTGTTGTGATGTTGTTACAAGAGAGATTTGCGCTCCTTATATAGGCATTAGGAAGCTTATGAACATTTGAAAAAACACAAGAAAAATAAGGGAGAGAAATAGATGAATAGTGATCGGTGGCAGACGGTGTGGCCGGTGATTAGCTTTAACACTCCCCCTCAGCGACTTCTCTCACTTACTGTGAAACGAGTAATCATACCAAGCTCTTTTCTGAAATCTTCAAACTTAGTCCTACTGGGTCCCTTCGTAAAGATATCTGCAATTTGATCATTAATATTGACGTACTTCAACTCGATCTTCCCTTACAGTATTTTCTCCCGAACGAAATGATAATGAACCTCCATATGCTTAGTTCGGGCATTAAACACTGGATTTTCGATCATTCGGATTGCTGATTGATTATCAGAGTAGAGCTGATCTGTGTAATCAATAGGTTGATGAAGATCCTCCATCAGTTGCATCAACCACGTGCAGTCCTGAGCTGTCATAGCTGTTGCACGATATTCTGTCTCTATACTTGACAAATATACAGTTGGTTGCCTCTTGCTGCACCAAGAGATAACCCCTGATTCAAGGTTGAACATATAGCTAGTAGTTGACCTTCGAGTATCGTGATCTCCAACGTAATCAGCATTACATAGCCCAGTCAAGTGAAAAAGAATTTCCTTGCTATAAAGAATGTCAAAGTCAATAGTTGTTTTGACATACATCTGAATTCATTGTATTGCTTTCAAGTGAGGCTTCTTAGGATTTTGCATGAACCTGCTGACTACACCAACTGCATAGGAAATGCCAGGCCTTAACAAAGTGAGGTAGATGAAGCTCCCACTATTTGCATGTACATTGTTGCTTCTTCTTTGCCTTCTGCTGAACACAACTTTGTATTCGTCTCCACCAATGTTGAAACAGGTTTGCAGTCAAGCATTCCATACTTCAACAGAAGATCTTTGGAATACTTCTGCTGACACAAGAATATGCCTTTTTTGGTTCGGTCTACTTCAAGACCCAGAAAGTGCTTCAGCTCTCCAAGCTCTTTCATCTGAAATCGAATCGACAGATTTGTCCTGATCTGTCGTATCTCATCTTCGTTGTCTCCTGTGATGATAAGACCATCTACATAGACAAGAATTGATGTTATCTTCTCACCTCGAACCTTCACAAATAGGTTTGAGTTTGTTGGTGCAAATGAATAACCGCTATGAATAAGAAACTTGACTATCTTCCCATACCATGCTCTAGGTTCTTGCTTCAAGCCATAGAGTGCCTTCTTTAGCTTGCACACATGCAAATGATAAGTTCAGCTCTCGAAACCCTTCGACTGCTTCATGTAAATCTCACGATCCAACTCTCCATGTAAGAAAGCATTCTTGACATCCAACTACCACAGGTTCCACAACTTACTACGGCAAGGGCTAAGAAGACTCGAACAGTTGTGATCTTCGCTACTGGACTGAATGTCTCATCATAATCCAAGCCATACTTTTGTGAGAATCCACGAGCAACAAGTCGAGCATTGTACCTATCGATCAAACCATCAGATTTGGTTTTGACCTTGTTCATCCATCTACAAAAAATAGGTTGTGCTAACTTCGGTTTTGTAACTAAATCCCAAGTCTGATTTTGATTCAATGCATCGATCTCTTCCAGGATGGCTAGTCTCCATTCCTTGCCTTAAAGTGCCTTCTCATATGAACTCGGCTCTTGTGACTTGTCGTCTTCAACTAAAGCTGCATTGGCATATTTTGGATTGGGCTTCCGTTCTCTTGTTGGGTAGCGATGTTTTCGTTGACTTTGTGTCTGCTCCTTTTCTTGTGCAACTTCTTCTTCCGCATCTTCAAGTTGGTTAGGTCGATCCTCTTCTCTAATCTTGTAGACTCCGCTATATCAAGAATTGCTTATTTTACTCGAAGACTTAGGAGATGACTCTCCTTTAGGTTCTTGAAGAACTTTTGGTTGAACATTTGCTTCCTTATCCTTGTCAAGCTTCTCATGCAGTATTTCTTCAAACTCTTTTGAGTCTGGCAATGTGACTGACTGTGGACCCCATCAAGATGATGCTTCGTCGAACACCACATTTCTTAATGGATAACTTTTGCCTGTGTTGAGATCAACACACTTCCATCCCTTTCGTTGATCATTGTATCCCACAAAGATACATCACACCGTCTTCTTGTCGAACTTGCTCCAAAGGTGGTCAAGGACGAACACATAGCATACACATCCGAAAACTCGAAAGTGGCTTAATGTGGGCTTTATCTTCTAGAGCTTCTCGAATGGCGTCATGAACCCAAGCCTCGCTTGTGATAATCTGTTGATGACATGCGACATTGTCTTCATGCACTCCGCCCAAAAACGTGGTGGCATGTTCTTCGCATGCAACATGTTTTTGCAAGTTTCAGCTAGCTAGCTATTCTTCATTTCTGTAACGTCATTCTGTTGAGATGTATCTGGACAAGTCAATTGCCAACGTATCTTGTTTTCATGAAGAAATGTCTTGAAGTCGTTTGACGTGTACTCGCCTCCATTATTAGTATGAAGACACTGCATCAAGGTTCGCAGCTTCTTCTCGGCATCTTCTTTGAAGGTCTTGAATATTGACAATGTTTCACATTTTTTCTTCATGAAGTATACCCAGACATACCTCAAGTAGTCATCGATAAAGGTAATCATATATCTCAGACCGATGACTGATGGTTGCCTCACTGGATTGAAAACATCCGAGTGAATATGTTCTAGCGGAACCTTCGCTTTGAACTGCGACTCCTTGAACGGCAAATGGTGCGCTTTTTCATATTGACAATCAACACAAACAGTATCTTCACGAATCTTCAATTGCAGGAGACCCTTAAGTGTTGATTTTCTAGTCATCTCTCTCAACTTTTGATAGCTGGCATGCCCAAGCCTAGCATGCCACAGATCTGGAGCCTCCTTCTTTGAAGTTTTGTTTAAGTAAGCCTCTTGAGCTGACATAACGTAGACAAACTCCAATCATTTTTCCTTCCATGACAGGCATACTCGCTTCGGTAGGTCCGAATATCACATGGTGCCCACTTATTGTCAGTTGTGAAACTGACAACAAGTTTTTCGTCATACCAGGTACGTGAAAGACATTATCTAAAAGTATCTCTTTGTCGCTATATCGAGGGACAATCGTCGTCTTGCCAACATGAGCTATTGGCAACTTCGAGTTATTGGCGATGACGATTACACGTTTTTCTTTGTACTCGGACACGTCATGGAGTTTCTTTTTTATTTCCGTCATGTGATTAGAACAACCATAATTCAAGATCCAGTCATGGTTGTAGTTAATCACCTTGCTAACAGCTGCAAGTGCCAATTCTTCCTCTGGTTTATCAATTCAAGAAGTTACGATCTCATCTTCTTCTATCTTCAGGGATACTTGAAAATCTCATTTTTATTCAGTATTGCCTTTGCTCTAACTAGATGAAGCAAAATTACTTCTTTCGGACTTCCTCCAACAGTCGCGAGTGAAATGACCCTTCCTTCCGCAGTTATAGCATTCATTATTTTGACGTCGTCTTTGATCGTCACTTTGAGCTCCCCCTTGATTAGAGCTTCTCTTGGATTGTGAATTCTTTTAGGACTACTTTTGTGAGCTTCCTTGCTAACGCGATTTTTCTTCTTGTAACCGTTGAGTGTCTTGGTTGGATTTTTTCTTGGGAACTCTTTTTGTTAAAGAGAGTTTTATCTTTTTCTTTGATCGATACTCCAAACATCTGTTTGTTTAGAGCTTCTTGATTTGTCAAAATATTCTCCAGCTCAATGAGCATCGGCTGAGTTGCCTATCCATGGGTTGTCGTAACAAGACCATTGAATTCTGGTTTTAACCCATGAATAATGATCCTCCTATTAATTGGATTCTCTGGATCCAACTTAGTAATCTCTTCACATAAAGCTTTCACTTTAGTGAAATACTAGCTTATCGTTAAGTCTCTTTGTAAGATTGACATAAGCTCATTTTCCAGCTGTTGAAGTCGGCCGTCATTTGTTTTGGTAAACAAGGTGGGTAGTGTGTTCCACGCTTCCTTAGACATCTTAGCATCCTTAATTCTCTGTAGAAATTCATCTTCTACAGATTCGGTAAGAGCGAACATCGTCTTACGAGTTTTGACTTTTCATTTCTTAAGGTCATTTTCTGCTCTTTTAGTGGTATTGTATCAAGAAGAATCTCTCAGAGGTTTTGATCGAGGAAGTAAAACCTCATTCCGATGCTCCATGTGCTAGCTTCTTGATGTTACTGACCGAGCTGTTAATTTCTACCATGTGACTCCGTAAAAATTTGTTTATTCCATGATAAAAAGTATTTTTATCACTGCAGTAATATTTTACAATTCCAAATAGGAACAATAAAAATATTTTATTTTTAACAGGCCAGTAAAATTTATATACCGAGTCTGATAAAAATAGTATTTCACCAACTGCATACCTCCGACGTGGCTTTGATACCATTTGTTGAAAATCTGGATCGTCAGAATCGAAGTATATCAAAAAATGTAATTTTTAATAAGAGTAGAATATTACACACTCGTACAATTTATAAAACGACACTGTAAGCGTATTTAGCACTCACTTATTACACCACACTTTTACTTGGACATTCTAGATACACAACACTTTTGTGTTTTAGTGTCTAGGACTTATTTTCTCTAGGCTCTAAGCTTGTTTTGCTTGAACTTTGTGGTGTTGTTGTGAAATTGTTACAAGGGAGATTTGCACTCCTTATATAGGCATTAGGAAGCTTATAAATATGTGAAAAACACAAGAAAAATGAGAAAGAGAAGTAGATGAATAATGATCGGTGGTGGATGGTGTGGTCGGTGAGTAGCTTTTAACAAAAATCAGCTCTTGATAAACAAGCATTTTGGCTTAAGTTTTTTATCATTTCAAATCAATGTGCAAAGATCTGGTGGGATGATATCTGGCATCTAGTGTTGTTGCCATGAAAGTTTAACTTGATGGAAAAATATTATTTTTGCTTTGATAAAAATAGAAACAATAAATGCTAGGTTTATTTTGTTTTTGATATGATACTGCAGTTATCCACTAAAATATTGTTTCAGCAGTCGGTGCATCCTTTATATGTCTAGAGTAGATTTATGATGTAAGTATCATAGTTAATGGAGATTTCCTTACAATCGCACATGTTGTTTTCTTTCAGAGGGTATTCCTTCCATAGGAATGTCTCCATTTTCATGTGGATGGTCAACAACTGAAAGAAAGGTCAGTAATGTTTTCCAATAATCAAATTTGTTGAATATACGAACAGTTGTTTTCATTAGGATCCGACAATAAAATCTGGTGTTTACATTTGCGATCCAGATGATCTCTGCCGATGTATCAGCGGTGACGGACACCATTAACTCGGGATTTGTACCTGTAAGTTTCTGCCAACTCTTTTGTTTCTTTCATGATCTTGATGCGAAGCTTTTGTGGTCATTTTACTGCATGATGCAACAAATAAGCACCAGCATTGATCAATTATTTGCTATCACAGGTCTTGCATGGTGATGCTGTACTTGATCACTCACAGGTTTGCCATCTGCTCTAGCTCGTTAGCTATTCCCTTTGTCAACTAAACTCAATACTTTAGGTCTGGTTTATTTCTCAGGGCTGCACCATTCTTAGTGGGGATCTAATTATTCGGCATCTTGCGCATATTTTCAGGCCAGAATACGTGGTCTTTCTTGTATCCTATCCTCTGCCATGTATGAAATATATGTTTGCTCTTGTTAACGGTAGTTTGTCAATCTTATATGTTATCAGTTTGTCGCACGCGGTTCCTGTAACGACCACATATGTTAGGTAATGTTATCTGAGAACATAAAGGGGAGCAACAAAGAGAAAGCTGCTGGGTAACTAGAGATTCTCCTTTGCGATATGATTCAGCGTTCTCCAGTAATAGAGTCTCGTTGCTTCTTCCACTTAGCAAGTTCTTACCCATTCTTTATCGGCATTGGAGTATCAATTTCCAACCAACTTTTCCTATACTGTCGTTTTTGGAAGACAGATGTCTTTGGTGTCTATGACCGTCCACCTTCAGAACGTGATGCCATTTTGCTGAGGGAAATAGGTGGGAACTGCCAACTATGAGTTTTCTTGCGCAAGGACTTCTTGGTAGCAAATTTGTGTGTGGATCGGTCTGATTAAGCTCAAACTTTTTAACAGCTGTTGATGAAGAAGGAAGCTGGACCGTGGTGCAACCCAAGTTACCGAATGTAAAGAACCAAGGTAATCCCGTTATACATCTCTTTGTAATTTTATGATACTTTAGTGAGCCTTTTCTAGACTCGACCTCAGATCCAATTGTTTGTTTAAATGTACTATGTATTTGTTGTTGGGCTACGTTATGAAAGTGCTTGCTGAATTTTTATTTGTGGATTGACATCAACGATTCTGTTGTCGACAGTTAAGATAACAGTGGCGGCTCATGATACAACTGGGGGTATGGTTACCAAGATATCAGAAGCAGCTGCCATCGCCAAACTTGGAATTGACGTGTACATTGTGAAAGTAAACTTCTACTATTGCTAGGTGGTTCTTTTGTAAACTTTACTTGCTGCGAGTTACTTAACAGTGTATGGCTTTGGCGCAGGCAGCTACTGATTATGCTTTCAAGGCACTGAATGGAGAAATGATGGGGAAAATTCCAGCGGATTGGATGGGAACGGCTATTCGGTTTTCTGGGTCACAGTCATGAGCGGAATTTGAAGCTGGCAGATGAATCTGACCCCTTGCCAAATTGTTAACTCAGAGTGGAAATGTTATGACATTAAAACGACTGAGCAATGACGCACATCGAATCCCCAAGGTAGGCATTGTTGTTATTCTGCAACTTGAATCAAATAAAATGAAGAAAAAAAAACTCATCGGTGACTTCCATAGACACATTGTTTGGATGCCTAATGTATCCATGACAATCATGGACAACATATAGATTAAGCTCGAACCTCTTGCCACACCGCGCCAAAACAGGATTCATTACCAGATACCGGTTTCTGCAACATCAGTACCCGAAACTCGAAACTCGATAAACAGCATGACTACATAGTTGGAGAATATCACATTTCTTTCATCATCGAAGCCAACATAGTACATTACCATCAAAACACGAAGTCACCAGATGCAACATGACACAAAACTTCAAAACTAAATTTAGAACTTTACAGATCCTGATAAGGTAGTCACAAGCAAAATCTAGACCAGACCAAGGTTTAGCAAGACAGCAGGCCAAGATCGAACTGAAAGTTTCACCTAGGATCAAGCCACGACACTTCCACAAGACCCAATCTAAGAGAGAACTTTGATGAAGCCAAGCGCAGCAACTTCGACCCCATGCCCTTAAGGGCACAAATCTGCTCCTCTCCCATAGCTGACATCACAGTTACAATCAGATCTTTCCCAGCAGCAAATCCATCCCTGATCTGCATTAATCAAGAACAGCGACGTAAGGATCAAATAATGATAAAGAATAAAAGCACAAGATAAAGGCACAATAGATGACGGCATATATGTAACTACATTGATAAGCCCATTAACTTAGTCTTTCAACGAATACCCAGATGAAAACATCAAAAGAAGCGCAAGGAAAGAACCGAAAGAAAACGGGGATAATAGTTAAGGAAGCTCCAGGAAAACTTTGAGGCCATTAATGAACTAAAAGTATAAATTCCAAGTAGGTTTTACAACTTCAGGATAGGCATAGTCATGGTCCATGGACTTTGGATAAGACAAGTTGCTCTAAAAATTCATGAATGGAACTTTTTCAGATTGAGTGGAACAGCTTACTTTCACTCTAGAAAGTGCCAAGTACGATCAGAAAGTGCAATGAACAATATAACTGACCGAAGTAACACCGATATGGCAATAATAAACTTTTAACATTAGTTGTGTCACCATATGCAGAGTAACCAGTGGTGTGTGAGGCAAATTGACTAAAGCATAAATATGTAGAAGAATGGCTTCCTCACATGGTCAAATCCAAATTCAACCCCAGCTTCAAGTTCCGGAAGGCAAATACTATAGTGAATCTATAATTTGCTAGATAAACTTTGATGCCGACGACACACAACACTAACTGTAAGAACCTTGAAACAGATCTCAAGCAAAGCGGCTTCTAGACAATTTACATGACGAAAAGAAGCACATCAATTGCCAAACGGCGCGCAAGAACATACAATATAGAGCAGCCACAGTGGGACTGAGCATTAAAAAAAAAATAACCACAGAATCCAGACAGTCAAATCTAAGATTCATATTCACAAATCAAAGTAAGTTTCAACCTTTTGCACCCATAGATTGTAGACGACATCCTTGAGAAAAAAGTTCTAGAAATAAATCTAACTTTATTCAGGAGATTCCATCAAACATACTATAAATTAACGAAACGAAAGATAAACTTTCATTTGACCTGAGTCAGCAGAGGTTCATCGGTTGGAAGCCTCAGGTCATCCTTCGTTCCACCACTCTCAGTCAACAGACTCACCTGAGAGAAGACATGCACATTTTATTTTAATATTATAGCTCATATAAGATTAACAATTTAAGCAAAGGGAATGAATGCACATACAAAATCATCCTCAGAGATATCAATCAGCTGATAATCAGTGCGAGTGACATGAGGAACCTTCAAAATATTCAATAATAAAAGGGAAAACCTAAGCATTCATTAGTTAAATATTTAACCCAAACAGCAGCAAAGGACATGAAAGAAACCACGAGATAGAAGCGACAACATACATCACAGTTGTGAGAGGAGGGAACAATATCCTCAAGCTTCTTTGCAGTGAAGATGTCGATGGCAACAAAGTGGCACTTAGCATGACCGTGCTTACCAGTCTTAGAGGTAGAAACCTCAACAACCTGCAAGAAGATCGAAAATACTTATCATGTCATTCACAGAATCAGTCACTGTATATTCATCTTAACATTCGCATCTCAAAACCACCAACACTCTTTATCATTTGACGTTCCTCGTAATCGATTGCCACACACAACCACAGAACTTAATGGCCATCGTTCATCCCCTCCAATTCTATAAGCATCCTTTTGTCGCATAAATTTAGCACCATATCCTATATTCCACATCAACCACTCAAGTAACATCCTCTCAATGGTACCACAACTTTGAATCCAATATCCCTAACCATATCGATCAGTTCACGCGTTTTGAAACTCATAACAGTAAACCCCAACTTCCGAGACGATCTCTCCCCCTCCTAACGTCCACATTTCCTTCCGAACTGATAACACGCAACACCAAATCTACAGATGAAGCACTCGATTGTTAAAGTAAACCCTAACTTCCGAGATATCTCTCCTCCTCTCTAACCTCCACCTTTCCATCCAAACCAATTACACACAAAAACCAACACCATCAATCAATCAACCACAAAAACACCAAAACCCACCCTAAAACCACTTCAGTCATCTCAAAACAACACACAACAGAACCATGACATCAACCAACTCCGAAATCATCCAAATCGTCCGAATCAGAACCACAATAACAAAAACGCATACTAACCAGATCGAAATCGAAATAATCGAAAACGATGGAATCAAATACGACCTTGCATGGGCGGCCTTTGATGACAATGTAACCGTTCTTGCGAATAGTGCCGGCCTGTTGCGGATACGTCTTCGAAGCTCCGGAGTCGGCTTTCGACGTCCGACATCGTTGCCGGAGATTGGAGGTAGACGATGAGAAGAGAGATGAGAGAAACCCTAGCAAAACTACAATGGGAAATCAGCAGGGGAGATGATGAAATATTCAAATCGTATTTATTGTCAGCTGAGGGGTGATTTGGGACCGTTGGATTGGGAATTATGAGGACAGCAGGATCTTATCTAGATGAAAAAGGAAAGAAAATACCCTATGAAACATCAATTGTATAGATAAATATTACAGAAAATTACATTAAAATATTTAAGGAGAGTTTCAATGTATGTTGTTATACAAATGCTTAATGACATATTCAGGTATCAATTATAAATTTCATTTATATTTTGATGCCTAAAAATGAATAAAAATCATAAATATCTTTCATAAAGTTAAATACCTCATCTCAAATTCATCCCCGTCCTTTTTCCTCAATTATTGACATGTCGACCACCAAATCAACCACCAAAATCTATTTTACCTGTCACCAAAACAAATATCATTTCGCCACCCAAACATCACACCCCGATCACGGAATCTTTTCTCAAATTCGATCACTATCATTTCAGCATAGTATTTGGTCAAATTCGTCGAAACCATCATTTAAGTTCGAGTTTGTTCATTTGCTCGATCATCTTCTATTGTTCAGAACTCGTTTAAAATGGTTGGATTTATGTTGAGCGGGGTGTATGAAGTTTCAATTTTAAGCGGGGTGTATTAATTTGTTTTGCTCTGTAGTTTTGTTGGATATCCATATATTGATGTTTTTTTTTAAAAAAAAAAAATCGAGATATACGATGTCTTGATTTTGAACTTGTTTTTTTTTTTAGAGTTATGAATATGCAATATTAGGACATGCCAGACACACTTCAGATCAGGACTTCACAACTATGGATATGCAATATGTGGACATGTAGTCTAGAAAACAGTTAACAGGCCTAAGTTCTTCAGTTCATATATAAGTAATAGACAGTTCATATGCACTTCAGATTGATTGTCTTGATTTTTGTTTATATGTGTGCAAGTTGGGAGTGGATGAAAATCTCAGTGTTGTAACGACACCTATCCTCGAGAACAATTCTATCGAGTTATGGCATGATTGCATTCGAAGTATTGGTTAGGTTTTTACAAGCCCTAACGAGTTCCGAGCTGCTACAAGAAACTACAACGTTGCTATACGAAGGGATTTCCAATTCAAGAAAAACACTTCGGAGAAAATTGCGATGTTTGCACACATGAGAACTACAAATGGCGTGTTTATGCTTAAAAACCAAAGCGAGATGCGAAGTTTTCTATAAGGAAGTGTGATCTCACTCATACTTGTGAGATTGGGTTAGGAGATCAAGGACACCCAAAAGCTAAGTCTATTTGGGTGTCGAATCTAGTAAAACGGAAGTTATGACATATATCGAGCACACGACCAATAGAGATCATGAATCAAGTTCAAGAAAAATATGACATTTAACTACGGTATCACCATGCTTGACGAGAAAAGGAATACGCTTCGGACGAGATTCATGGCAGAGCACGATGCTCATTCGATCAGTTATGTACATACTCTACGAATTTAAAGCTTGCAAATCCTGAAAGTTTTGCAGAGTATGAGGTGGACCCTATAGCAAAACAATTTATTAGTCTCTTCGTGACTTTTAGGGCATCCTTATTTGGCTTTGTTCGAGGTTGGAGGTTTGCAATATTCATGGACGGTACCTTTATCAAATCAAAATATCGTGGTTGTCTTTTGAGTACGACGGGCCTAGGTGCACAGAATGGTATTTTTCCTATTGCATTTGAAGTTGTATGAGTTGAAAACAATGATAATTGGGATTGGTTCTACGATCAGCTCGGACGATGTTTACTGCCCTTTAATGTTGGAGCGTGAAACAAATATGTATTCTTTTCAGATTGCCACATTGGACTACGGAATGTCATTCCTCGATATTTTCTTACTACCCAACACTCATACTATCTAACACACCTTGTGGACAATTTCAAGGAGGTAACAAATTTACAGTTTATAATTTCAAATCACAGCTCATAATTCTTAAATTTCAAGGAGGTAACAAGTTTACAGTTCATGTTTATCGTGGTTCACAGTTCATGTTTAATATAGCTTACAATTCATGTTTATCTTGGTTTACAATTTATTATAACTATGATTTACAGCATATATATTTCTTAGTTTATGGTTCATGTTTATCGTGGTTTATAGTTCATGTTTGTCTTGATTTACAATTCATGATACCTATGGTTTACAACGCATATATACCTTGATTTATAGTTTATGTTTATCGTGGCTTACAGTTCATGTTTACCTTGGTTTACGGTTCATGATAACTATGACTCACACTTCATGTTTATCTTATTTTACATTTCATGATAACTTTGGTTTATAGTTCATGTTTATCGTGTTTTACAGTTCATGATAACTATATTTTATAGTGAATGGTTCGAATGTGCAAGTCCTCATAAAATATACATATCTGAATAAAAATCATTGGTGCTCTGTTTTCAAAACCAATACGTATGCATTGACAATTCCAGTCTTCGAAGAAAACATCAACAAGATAGTGACAACCATGGACTTAGCAAGGAATTTCATTGCCAAATCACATCCTGAGTGTTGGGCGAATTTGTTTTTTCATGGAAAACGATGGGACATTATGACAAACAACATGACAAACAGTTTTAATAGCTGGATTAACGGCGCACGTCATCTCCCAATCGCTACCATCGTTGACGAGATTTGTGTGCAAATTATGACTCTTTATGCATTGAAGATGTGAGTCCAATCTTGATGGAGCTACTATATTGACCACAGTCCCATAAAAAAAAGTGGCAAAAAACTATGAGGAGGTCGTGCCTCACGGCTACATGTTGTAAAATTTTGTAAATTCGAAGTGGTTGACAAGGACTCAAGTTGTGTAGTGGATCTTCAAGAAAGGACCTGCTCTTGTAAAAAATGGGAAGTGTATGGACTATCGTGTCGTCGAGCATATGCAGCTATTGAGGCGAAGGCGGGAAATTTTCATGAATATTGTGATTCATAATTTGTGATGGACATGTATAGGAATACTTAAAAGAAGGTAATCAACCCAAGTCCGCATGAACCATAACCCGTTGTACCATTGCATCTCATAGAGATCAGAACACCAAGTATTTCAGTTTAACCTGGACATAGGAGAAACAGGAGGATACCCTCACAAGTTAATACGCGATAAATTATTTGTAATCGGTGCAAGAAACCCGGTCATAATCGGCAAACTTGTCAGAACCCCATTAACGATGACTACTTGTAGTTAATGTTATGTTTGCATTGTTATGTCGAGTCGAGATTCAAATGTTTCTAAGGTTTAGAATGTATTGTTATGTCGAGTCGAGATTCAAATATTTGTAAGGTTTGGAATCAACAGTTACCAAATACAATTTAGATAATAAAGTCATACAGTTCATATGATGAAGAGTTACAGGTCATAGAGTGAATTTGAACAGTTCACATAGTAAAGACATGCAGTTTCAATGATGAAAACTTATAATTCACAGAGTGAATTTGAACAATTCACATAATGAAGACATGCACTTTATATGATGAAGACTTACGGTCCACAAAATGAATTCGAATAGTTCACATAATGAAACTTGTAGTTTACACACCGAAGACTTGAAGATCACAAAACAGATGAGCAGTTTACATAATGAAGACTTACAATTCATAAACTCAATAAAAACAGTTCATGCACACGAAGATAACACTTCACATGATGAAGACTTACAGTCCACAAAATGAATTCGAATAATTCGCATAATGAAAACTTGAAGTTTACACACCAAAGACTGATAGATCGCAAAAAACAGATGAGCAGTTTACATAATAAAGACTTACACTTCACAGACTCAATAAAAACAGTTCTCGCACACAAAGATAACAGTTTATTTTTTGAAATTTACAATTAACAATTATAAACACGTAATGTTACTCATTCAATGTTATACTTGTTTATGTCATTGAGACTACAAACAAAACTTCTAAAATACGTGACAAATAATACAATTATTGAAAATATCGCATGGGACAAAGAGAGTATGCGGTACATGTGATAAAGTTCTAAAAAGATTGTCCTTGAGAAATTATATAACCAATTTTTATATTTTCAGTTGTTGCCATCATGTATTCCATTAGTCTCATAATTTTTGTAATAATTGATTGGATACGAGAATTTATGCGTGTGTTGAATTTTTGTGAAATTTGATGAGGAAAAAATATTTTTTTTACGATAATGTTATTATAACAGTTATGATTTGCAAGAGGAGATAATAAATATATTATAACTTAAATTGATTGATTTTTTACTTAGATAAAATTTTTTCAAAATAAAAAAATTACAAATATTTTAAAAGAACCCAAATTAATCAAAGTGTTACGACTTGTGTTTGATGTGACGGAGGCACGGAGTACGTGATACTGATCTATAGGCCACGTTTCTCACCATTTCCCTGGCATGAGAGTTCAGACTGATGTGTAAAAAGGAAGCAACATTTATTCACCAATTCTTCAGCATTCCATATCACGAAACAAGTCAACCATATAAAAGAATGCTCATGTCCTTAACGTATTATTCACAAAACTCTCAACACTTGTAGAAAAATCAGTACCAACCAGCTAACCAGAGTTATCCATGAATTTCTTAGCCTTCCTATAAGCCTTCTTCAAGTACCCCATAAACCTCTTCAAATCCAACCTCACGCTCTGCTCCTTCAGATAAATCCCCATAACCTCATGCTTCCACCCTCCCCCCTCGCCGCTCCCGCCTCCCTTCATCAACGGATCATCCTTGCCGTACTTCTCCACCAAGCTGCTCTCCTCGGCACTTATCTTATACTCCGTGTATTCCAACCCCATCTCCCTCGCCGCCTTCCCGAAACACGCCTCCGCCACCCACCCCACCCCCACCGGCACCACCTGCATGAACACCGCCCCTGGCCTCATGAACAACATGTGTGTCAATGCCGCCCCGTGTACACCCACGATGGCGTGGCTGGTATTGAGAAGCTGATAGGAATGCTTCAATGGGTCCATTGCCTTTGGCTCGAAGATCACGACTTCGAATCCTGCCTCCTCTGCCAAGGCTTTCACCTGGTCCTGGTTCAGCATCACTCTTCCCACATCGCCGCTGCGACTGGCAAGGACCAGCCTCGGCCTTCTCATATATAAACCAGCACGAGAAACGGAACCCAAATTGGGCTGACTGGATTGGGCCTTTAGGCTATAGGCCCGGTCCAGTAATGCTCGGAAGCTGAGAAACGAAACTGGGCGGTGGGGGAATCTGTTTGGGTCAATAGTCATGAACCCGTGTGAAACCAGGCCGACAGAGGCAGATTCAAAGCAGTGGAGGGAACTGCCGTTGCTGTCGCCGAGAGTGACAACAGGGTGCTTCGACAAGGCCCAGAGCAGATCCGCGTACTTCCTCAGCCACCACTCCTTCGCGGAATCCACCACGAGAACGAAGTCTCGATCCGATGACGGGAAGATAGTGTGGATGGTGACGAAGAGGGGGATGAAGCCGTCGTTGAAGTCGTGGAAGAAGTTGCCGGTGTACCCTCCCGCACTGAACACCAGCGCCGGGGCCTTGTGAGTGACGTGGCAGCGTGATGGGCCCGGCGAGGAGGTGAGGGTGATGGACCTGATACGGGCCATGGTGAAGGGCTCCCATTTCCGAGGGTAGGGCTTGATCTGCTCAGTGATGGGCTCAGGGGACTGGGCTGGGCCGGTGGCGTAGAGGGTGGAATTGATGGGCTCCAGGAGAGTGGGCCCAGTGATTGAGCAGATGTCGTTGTGGTAGTGGCTGCGGTCGCAGGTGATGAGGGGTTGTGGTGGTGGTGAGGTGAGGAGGAGTGGTGGGGCCCGGTGATGCTGCTTGTGTGGGTCCCTGCCGATCACGTCTGGTTGTTGCCTCCGGGCCTGAATCTTCGGATCTGCAGAAATCAGGCGAGTGATTGAATATATGGGGAAAGAATAAAAAGAAAAACTCACAACCGTTTCTTACAACACTCGGTCAATTAATGATAAAAATCTAATGACTAGTTTTGAGATAACCTCAGTGCACTTACCTATAGGAAATACATAAGAGTGGTAGAGGACATTATTTATTGAATATGAATTCAATTCTCACTTTTAAAATGGAACTAAAAACTTAACACGTAAACAACAAAAACACATTTAGTAGCGAGAAAAAAATTCGTTTCTATTTTCAAGCCGATAGTATTATTTCGATTCGATCAGACAGATTTCTCCATTCTGATATTTCTCCTTTCACCGATTACACATTCCAAAATTAAGCCAGAAAAATCAACGAGCTGATTCGGCTCGGATTTTGATGTGACCAAAATTTTTCAGAGGTCGAAGTTTTAGGAGGGAAGAAAATCAAGAAAATAATGACTAATGAGCAAAACTCGATTCTAAATCAATTCAAAGAAATCGCATACCTGAAGCGATCAGCCTGGTGACATTGATGGGCTTCACATCGAACCTACCGATGGTACCAGAGAGACGAACGACGACAATCACCGAGATCACCGAGAGAAGCGCTAGATACGCGATCGCACTTGCCGAATTTCGCGTCTTCGACTTCGTCGTCTCCTCCGCAAAACTACCGGTTGCCTCCATTCTCTTTTCCTCCGATCAACGAAGCTCCTTGTCGATCACTCTCAAAGTTCGATCTCAGCATTTGAATGCAGCGATCGATCATCGATGCAACTCGGAGAGAGAGAGATCAGAGATCGAGGGATCAAGAAGTTGAGGTTGGGGGGAGTTTCTTGCTGTTGATGGTGGCGGTTATAGAGAGAGAAAGTTGTAGAGGGAGAGAAACAGAGTGGGAAGCGACTAAATTTTGTGAGAGTTTGGTTTTCTTTTTATACGGGATTTATGGAAATGAGGAATAGACGAGGCCCGAAAAATGTCTTCCCTAGATATACCCGCATTTTGGCTGGCCGGTCCCCTAATTCTTTGCAATCAAATACTCCCTCTGTCGAAAATATAACGGTTTAACTTAAAATATATATATTGATGTAAAATTTGAACATTGATACAACTACTATTAAAAATAATTTTTTATAAATTTATCGTAAAATATTATGGTTTGGTAAGTTATATAATTCAATCTAATACATATTGTAAGACAATCAGACATGATCTGATATAAAAATAAAACTTATATTCATACATATAAAATAATAGAATAATACTGTTCTATCTTTTATGGGAGAAAGAAAATATTATTAATAGGTATAAGTTTTATATCGAGACTCGGTCCATTCATATCGATCATAAATCCGGTGTACATGCTCCTATAATTATACGTAACGATAGATCATGTTTTTTTGTTGATGTATTGTTCATGGTGACATTCGTAAATTGGATTCAAAAAATTTGTAGAAACTTTTGTTTCGTCCATTTTACGGTCCAGAATAACACATGGAATATTTGGAGTTGTGCATATCGCCTTTGCCGGATGTGGGCCCCACACGTATCGCAGTTTCCCTACCATGTCTATTCCATTTCACAGTTGAAGTTTTAGGAGGAAAAGCATTTCATACATTACTCATGATGGTGACAAAGTCCAGAATTTCAAAGGGACCACCTCCTCTTGAACTTTACCAACAAATATACATTATTCATCCACTTTGATAAAAATATGTCGGGGTGACTATTGATTCCTTCTCGCTGATGGGAAATTACAACAGTGAAAATTGAAACGCATGCAACTCCAAATCTGATGTGATTGTGATATACTCCCTCCAGTCTTACAAAAACTTTGTATTGTTTTATTTTGTTGATCAGTCCCATATTGTTTTTACAACATTTCTAATTGAAAATATTTTATATGATTAAAAATTAAGTAAGATGATTAAAAAAATAGTATATGATTAAGTATTAAAATTAAAAATAAAAAACAGTTCATCTTAATTTACGTACATAAGATAAATATAAAATATATGAATCGAAAAAAAAAAACAATTATTTCATGAATCATTAGATTATACTAGGATTGATTGAAGTTGATCTTTGAACACATGGCATTTTATCAGTCACATCGAACATTTTAAAATAACAGCACACGAAAGGTTTATAATCGAAATTTGGAACCATGAAGCTATGTTTCAGGTAACGCTATCCAACAAAAGAAATGGAAAAGGAAAGTACTCGAGATTCCATTTCCATCTTTCAATGCGTGGGCCGTCATGGGCCTGAAAAACGCAGCCATGGTGTTGCTCTTGGCCGAGAGTGTGCATGTTGCAAGAAAGCCCAAATAGGGGAACTACAAAAGATAAAAAGGGTCAAAGACAATCCAATAGAAAAATAACTTTGACCCACTCATTACCCATAATAATTAGTATTCCATCCATATCGTAAAAAATATCATT
>LIEC01005952.1:0-68617 GCA_001925005.1 Drosera capensis | reverse complement strand
GTCATACGTTTCGAGATCTAATTCCGTACGATCAAATATCATTTTTTATAATATTGTTGTGAAACATTAATAATAGATTAAATTATAAATTTTAATCCTGAATGAATTTAAGATTTTTCTAATATCGTTAAGTTTAAAAACAGTACAATTTAGAATAAGAAAATACTATTTTCAAGACCGAGTATGTTATATTAAGATAAATTATGAGAGAGAATATTTTTATTAAAAAATCATAATTAATATATTATCTTGAAAAAATTAATTTTCCTCTTAAAAATATCAATTCTTTTAGAATACTAATCATCCAACACACAAAATGTACAAATGTTACACTTCTTTGGATACCAAGGGGGTGGACAAAGGAATGAGAGTGAGATGATGCATTGCCTCGAAAGCACCAATGGAAATAAGCTACAAATGTTCCAATTTTACAACCGTGCTTGAAAGTGATTCCACATTAGCCTCTCTCCCCTCCTTTGTCTTCACTTTATCCACTCCTCAGTTCCCTCCGTTCCCTCTGTTCTTCTGCTCTGTTTCTGAGTCTTTGGTGGATTATAGAATTTGAGCCCCCCAATGCAATGCGAACCAATAGTAGTACCATATGACCTAAGCCAAAACCCTTTTTCCAGAGCCCAAAAGAATTTCATTTCAATTCATATCTATTTATACCTGGTCTTTTTCATCCCCATAAAAAGCTGAACCCAAAGACAGTTTTAGACGTTGAGAAAGTCTTGCACATCTTTCTCTCAACCCCTCAAATCCCAAAAATAATCACCACCCATCTCATATTTTGAGGAATCTGAAGTGGGTTTCTGCTCAGTTTCGGTTCCATCAAGTTTAGATTCAGATTCCCTTTTGTGGAAAGCGAGGGTTTTTGGTTTGAAAATGATGTGAATCTCATTCTCAAGCCTTCAAATCCCAAAAATAATCACTACCCATCTCATATTTTGAGGAATCTGAAGTGTGTTTCTGCTCAGTTTCGGTTCCATCAAGTTTAGGTTCAGATACCCTTTTTTGTGGAAAGCGAAGGTTTTTGGTTTGAAAATGATGTGAATCTCATTCTCAAGCCTTCGAATCCCAAAAATAATCACTACCCATCTCATATTTGAGGAATTTTTGGTGGGTTTCTGCTCAATCTCAATTCCATCACAGTTCAGATTCAAACACCCTTTTGAGTAAAGTGTTGAAAATTTAGGGTTTTGGCTTGCGATTTGAGGAAATTGAGATGTGAAGATGGGTTTGGTGAATGGGTTTGCTCGGGTAAACACATACAGGAAGAGGCAATGCAGGAGTATGTTTTGGAGAGTGAGAGCAGCAGTGAAGAAAGCAGTGAAAAAAGGTGGAGCAAAACGGCAGCCAACATTCAAGTATGATCCATCAAGTTATGCTCTGAATTTTGATGATGGAGATGGAAAAGAAGCCGCAAATGGGAGCGTATTTCAGCAGATGAAGATTCATGATTATGTTCTTTCTAGTGCTAATTCTACCTTGATTTATGTTCTTTGGGTTAAAGCTGATTGAAGAAAACAAAGCTCAGGAACTTTTGTTGTGTATGAGACTCGTGCTTTTGTGACTTATTAGTAGTATTATTATTTTTTAAAATTTTTCAAATTGCAGTGACGTCAAAGTTCAGCTCACTATTGCTACGATGATTCACTTCAGTCCTCTTCTTGCTATTCTTTGAACATCTATTTCTGTATTTGAGGAGGAAGAAATCATGAAGGAGTCAAACCATAAGATTCGAACTTCATATGTCAAGAGTGGTAAATTAAGTTTTGTATGCTTGGATCACCAGTAAGAGCATCTCCATTCCTGGATTATTGTTTGAGTTGTCATTTTCATTTTTTTTTTCCAATTCAAATAACAAACTTTGAGTGAAAATAGCATTAGACTTTTACAACCATAATGTCATTTGGGTTGCCACATAGGAAGTGAATGAATGTGTGGAGAAAAAAGAATGTCAAAAAACAAATGCAATAAATATAAAATTAGGTTATATATGATTTGACAAACAATATGATATTGTCATTTTTTCACAAAAGCTTATAACAATTGGGGCGTAGATGGATATTATGAGAATGACAAGATAAATGACAATGAGGTAAAGTTGCTTTGAGATAGTATCTTCATCTTCTATTGCCCACAACTGTCTACATCTATTGCTATTAGCACTTTCCGCCCTTGGTCCTCATCCTGTAAAGGTTATACTATACTTCCCCAACTTACAAACATTGCACTACTATATTTTTTTTTTTTGGAAATCTGCTATAGAATTATAATATTTTTTTATTTGGAATTTTTTTTCATATAAGGTTATCAAAATTTTCCTATTTTATCATTCCATATCATTTCTTCTCTGTTTTTTTCTCAATCTTCTCTCTCACATAGTCATTAGGACAATTAATTCTTTCCATTAACAAATACTTCCTCCGTCCCACGAAATTGTGATATATATGTATTTTGTATTTTTTTATATGCATGAATATATGTCTGGTTTTTATATCAAATCACGTTTAATCATTTCGCAATATGTATTAGATTGAAGTACATGACTTATACAACAATTGATGTTTCACGATAATTTATAAAAAAATATAATTTGATCGTCGTTACAGGCGTATCAAACTTTATATCGACATGCATGCCAAATCTATTTCTTATGATTTTTGTGGGATGGAGGGAGTACATAAAGTTTCGTGCAAAGTCAATTGGATTCAGAAAAACTAATTGCAGAGAATCATCAGTTAATGATCGGACGTGCTCACAAGTCTATAATCCGAAGCATTATTGAAGTAGTCACTAAGCTTATTCTGTCATCAAGATGATCAGTTTTGCTGACAAAGATTGAGTAGAAAACACAAGGTTTATGTTTGATTTATTACTACTTGGTTATTACTCTGAAGTGGGATTGATTAATCTAAAACATGCATTCTTCCGACGACTTCCTAATTCAGAGAGCTTACACTATGAACGTAAGAAAGATGGTGGATATCTATTGTGATGATAAAGCTAGTTCTATACCTTACGGAACTACTATCACTTTGTACATTTTGGCACGCAGGTACAATGCAGTCATCTCTGCCTAGTTAAACATAGAGGGCGATGAAAATCGACACCATCAAAGACCAGTAAGATGCTTCCTTAACTCGCATGTGACTATGTGAGGTTCAAATTCTCACATACGCGATGTTCCAACGCATTCAACAACTGCATAGATCCTGTATATTAATCTCGAACATAAACTTCACAAACTCGTTCATGTTTCCGGAAAGCTGTGTCTTACTAACTCAACTTTCCGAGAGCTTTTTTTAGCTCATATACAACGGAAGAATAACGATTGCAGTTGATCATTCGTGATTGGATAGACGTAATTCCGTGGCGGGGGTTCTGTTGACTCAAGCTTTTATAGATCCAGCCTCATTGTCTTTGTGTTCTGAGAAGAGAGCAGTGAGTCAGAGACAGGCAAATTCAATACCCAGAAAAGGACTCTCCACTTTGCCTCTGTCAATGTGAAGATGTCTTCTACCATTATGTTTACATTTGAATGATCTTCAAGTCAAAAGTGTAGCAGCTGAAAATTTAAGGGATGCAGTCTACCAGTTACATCTATGTACGTATCCATGTATGCACGAGATGTCTCGGCCGTCCCTGTCCACTTCCTGTTACTCGTTTGCGTATCCTCAGATAGTTTCCGTCTTATCTGGTACGTGATCAGAATGCCTACCACTGCATGATCCAATAAGAAGTCAGTTCCAGGATGAATAAAAACAAAGGGAATTTGAAAGTGCAAGTTAGAAAACAGAACAAAAAGCGAATCAACTTAGAAGGTTGAAATATGTATATAAGGTTTCATTCCACAATCAAATGGCCAGCTGAAGCCTAGGTATAAGGTGGAAGAGAATGAATGTACATACTTCCTGTAAAGGAGCGTACATCACAGGGTATATGGCTAGGTGCCAGAGTTGGAACTGAGAGAATACAAACATCTTCAACAAAGTAAGAACCTTCGCATCTGTGGAAAAACACAACAGCAAAATTTTCAAAACCATGCTAATCCAAGGGAAAATCCCCTCAGTTGTAAATGCACCAACTTCAATCATTTGGCCGTCACCCTGATGACGAAAGGTTCAAACAGAGTAGCCACAGCTACATTCCGGGTTGAGTTCTGCAAGGTAATCTATGAACTAGAAGAAGTTAACTCGTAGGAGCATCGAAGGATAGTAACTCGGAGTTCTCACACTGACAGACCAGAAAGCCTCGCAAAAGCCACGTTCAGCAACAATGCTTCAATACTGCTGCTACCCACGCCAACATCCGAATTAACCACTCTCACTGCCTTTTATTTTTTCAACAACCTCTCTCGACAGACAAAAAGGAGGCCTGAACCTTAACAAATAAGAACAAAAAGTCAGTTTTAAGCTAACCTTTTGAAAGGCCCTGACTAGTTAGGATGGCTGCATTGAGCTCGTTTGCAATATTCAAACAGCATGATATGTCCAAGAGCTCACGAAGATGTGGTTTGTCTGCGACATTCTCAAATACAAGCAGCGATACAGTTCTCTCCAACTCCTTCAAGAAACTTTGCTGAACAAAGGTATAACTGGTTAGAACAATACTATAACCAAGCCAGAGATAAAAGGAAAGATTTGTATCAGGGGTGTTCCTCTAATTCGAGAGATGAGTGCCAAAATAATGAGATAATGGAGAGTGATGTTAAGGAATCAAATTATTACATTTGCTTCGCACATGGGTGCCAACACTTCTTTGCCAAAGTCCATGGCCTCCTTGATCTTTCCATTCTTGATCAGTTCTATCATCCTTTGCTGTTGAAGACGGAAAAACAGCTGGCGATTTGTCTCTAGGATCTGACAAACAGCAACAAATGGAATTCAAGGACAAAACCAATCACAGAATAAAATCAGTGTTATTCTAAAAAAAGCAACTGATCATAAGAGACGTCTTATGCACGACAATGATGAAGCATACCACTTGTCTCTGAGGTTTATATATTTTGTAGCATGAATTGATAATTACTAGTCACTATTCAACAGCTCTTGGATACCTGTTTCCACATCCAAGTTCTATAGGTCATCTGCTACCCCTAGTCAGACACCCGTCAAGCATACCAGTTGTTTGATTGAGATCGCATACTGTCACTGTCTAGAGCTTATCTTCTGTATACCAGCAGAATGGAGTTTCCATGTTCGTTAAAATAGTATGATCATGTCTCTACACCTCGAAGTTACCCAATATTTCAAGGATGAACTGAACGACATAGAAAAATAAAAGCACAACATTCTGGATTTAATGATCGAATATGCAGAACTAAACTCCCCAGTCAAGTTTGTGCATTGGCGAAGTTCAAGCAGTCCAGACTCCATTTGAGCCTATAAATCTAGCCTTCGCATAAGTGACACAACGAATTATCTCATCTCTAACTTGAACCATCAAGGCTTTGGTAAAAGAAAAAGGAAAAAATATTAAAGGACATGAACATGAATTCGGAATCCCTATGAACCCAGAGTCATTTCATATGACTAATATACACAAATCTGAGCAATGTTTCACTTAAGATCGCAATATGGTGCTAAACCTGGTGCCAACTAGTGGCCTAGCCGGTTGCTGAAAAACTTCAACACTTTAGAACTTAACCTTCATTATCATAGTTGCATAGGGTTGTTGAAGAAGAGTGCACCCACCTCTGGATTCAAAACCTTAAGTTTCTCAATTGCCTCCTCGACATTTCCAGATTCTACTGCCCTCTTGACTGCCATTCTATCAGTGACTGTTGTGAGATCTATATCTGTTGTATCATCAATAAGGAAACACAAATAGAAATTACGACTGTTGACAGAAAGAAAAGAGGAATTAGCAACATCCACATTATAAAAGCTGGACAAAAAAAATAAAGGATACATTTAGTTCCAGTTTCCATGTAGAACTTCTCCGCAGCATCGACAAATCCCTCTATAAGAAGAAAATTCATGACTAATTTGTTCATATCCTCTTTTGTTATCTTTATATCATTATAAATCTTTTTCTCCCACTCTTCCAAATTTATCACTTTCATTGGTGCAGCCTGCACAGATCAGCAATGAGGATAATGACTGCCTCCAGTTACGAAAATACATCCTACATTTTAGCTTCAGCACGAAACTAAAGAGATCATGCACAAAATAATCTACACATGACCAATAGCATCATCTCTGAAGTTGATGTGACTTAGCTTAAAATAGTTATGCTCCATAAGTCTTAAATCTTGATAACATAAGATAGATTCCGCATGATATAGACGATACAAAATCAATATTAGAATCTTGCGCATCAGAAAAGGTGGAGGCAGAAAGACCTAACATGAAATGCAACCAACAAACTTGACAGGGAATCTAAAAGCAAGATGAGAGATGATACAAACATGAATTGGATCAAACGGTGATATTTCAGCCGAGCAACAAGTTCCACATCTGTAACATATCTAGATCAT
The DNA here is from genome assembly GCA_001925005.1 of Drosera capensis. Lineage (NCBI taxonomy): Eukaryota > Viridiplantae > Streptophyta > Magnoliopsida > Caryophyllales > Droseraceae > Drosera > Drosera capensis. Next base: position 62,133 of record LIEC01005952.1, on the reverse strand, counting down.
TCAACAAGCTTGGTCCTGTATTCCATTGATCAGACATTCATGTAAACACCATCCTGATCACAGTTTCAACTCTTGAAAAACACAATCCAGGACGGTACCAGATATACACATTTGACTACACCTAAAGAATTTACAGAAAACAATGACCATATAGTGAATAATCGACAATTTAGCTGCATTACAGAAAGTAAGAGCTGAAAGTACCATGGCTTCAACAGCAAGTTGACGCACCACGATCCAGAAGAGTGACCAACGAACACAACTGAAATAAAAGAATTAAATTGAGTTTCCCCACCAGACACATAAAAAAAACTAAAAAACCCAATAGTGCAGAGCAAATAGAGCATGAGATACTGGAACAGAAAATCACCTTTTGACAGAATAAGATTAACACTCCTCAACTTAAGCATCGTATCACAATCAAGTACAATGTAAGGGAAAGAAATCAAGAAATCAAATGATGCATCATTCCACTCAAACCCACCAAAAGAACCCAGCAACATTCCTCTCTACGGAAACACCTACGATAATCAACTCTCTTTATCCTACCCTATCCTGTAACTTCTCCATACTCTACATCAATCGAACAAAAAGATACTACCCAACATCCAATGCCCCAAAACAGAATCAAAGCATGTAGTCTTAGCTGATTCCATCTACTAACATAAAACCAACATCATAATCAATTCCTCAAAACGTATCACAACAAGCATAACAAGAAGTTACGAGTTCATATCTATCTCGAAATGGCGATACTCAGACCACAAGATTATCTACGCTTCCAGCTCCAAAGGGCATCATTCGCATAACAAACCGCGCATATCAACACACGAATAACACTCCCAATTCTTGTACAACAACCTTGAGTTTCTGGTTCCACTACATTATCGAAATCCAAGAAAAGGGCACTTAGATCATGCATTTCTCCTCTTTTCTCACAAAACCCAACATTTTCATCCTCAAAACTCGCAGAAAATTAAGATCAACAGGCATCAATGGTGTCGAGAATGGAATGTTGGTTGATCTTCGCCGTTGATTCAAGAATAGGGTTTTGAGAGCTCGAAAGAACGCGAAGAGAGAGAGAGAAACAATGACGAAGGATGAGGTTACCGTTGCGGCAGGGGATGTGAGAGTTTGTTAGTTGGTTATCGCCGGAGATGGTCGGTGGCGGCTGGCAACGATGATCGGAGAATGAGGAAAGAGAAGAGACGGTTGAAGAACGAAGATTACTTTTGGCACTCCTAGTGAACATTCCCTTCAAAATCTGGCCCCTTCCCACGCCTTTCTCTCTCTCTCTCTCTCCCTCGTCTTTCTCAATTATTTTATTTTCCCATACTACAAATTTTTTAGCTAACATCAAGTATCACTCCCCATTTGTAAACTTTCTTACGAAAAACAAAACATATTTGAAACCCACATAAAAACATCTAAAAAATAAGATTATAATTGAATATTGATTTGGCTTTAAAATTTTGCATCATTAGTTATGGAATAATAAAAATACTTCCTCAATCCCAATATAATTATAACATTTTTTTTGTAATTAATCTCAATATAAATATAATATTTCTATTTTTTTCTTATGTGATAATGAAATTATATTAATATAATCAAATTATTTTATCATTTTCTTTTTTTTTCTCTTCTAAATCTCACTTACACGTCCACTGTCTCCAAAAAAAATATTCTTTCTTCACTAATTTCATATAAATTCAACACATACATAAAATCTCATGTTTGATCAAAACGTTATAATTAAATTAGTATGGAGATAATCGCATAAAAAAAATAAGTATAAACTAATAAAATTAAAAACAAATGATAAGTTATATTCTCTTTTTGATCTGGCTGAAACCTTATGATTAATTTTTTTTAACATAAGTTTGTAGATTAAAGATTTTTAATGTCGTAAAATCCCCATTTGTATAGGACATTATTGAAAGAGATGGTGGAAGAGATGAACAGAGATGTTGACTCAGGGGGTATGATTAGCATCACTCTTGATGAGATCAATGCTATCAACTCCATCTTGAAGTCTTAATGGTAAAAAAAAACTCCATCTTGAAGTCTCACTTGGATTGACATTTTAATTTTTTGATCATATAAATGACAACTTAAGGACAAATGATATATTTTACACTCATTGTTACTATTTTCACTGTCATAAAAATTATAAATGACAACTAAAATCTAAAGTTTTATGAGTGCAAGAAATACTATAATGCCAAGTTTGAGAACAAAGTATTTGATGATATGAATTGTATTGATGTCGACATATATTAATGTCATATTTATAGCCAAATCTGAGAAAATAAATGAAATTGTTATTTTTGACAATAAATTTTGACAATGAGGTGTAGGTTGATTTTATTCATTCTAAAGGTCAAATTTACAAATGACAATGCAAATGACATTGGGGTGGTGTTGTAGTTGATTTTAAGGAGAAAGAAAACAAAGGCTATTTTGAAGGTTCGTGATATGTTGTTTGGTCTGTACGGTGCTAGAAGTAGGTCTCAATCTCTTTCTATATTATATAGGGACTTAAGTCTTGCTATCAGTACTTGTGGTTGGTGGAAAGTAGCTTGGCATAAGGATGTGTTACCTTGACATGGTGTTATAATCTAACTTCTGGTAAGAGGCATATTGAGAACGAAGGATTGGATGTGCAGAACAGGATTGCTGTGTGTTGTGTGGATACGGTGTTGAATCGTATGACCATATTTTCTATGATTGTGAATATGTCGAGGCTGTGCTTGCTCCTATATGTGCTCAGGAACAGAAGTTAAACTTTAGAAGAAGGAGGTAGGGAGAATGGTAGCCTTGGTTCCTAAAGTCTCTTGTGATCGTACAGTGATGTTGAAGGGAAGAAAAAAAATCTTATGTTGCAGCTGTGTATGGCAGAAACACAATTCGTGAGTACACCAGCACCAGTCCATAAAGCAAGAAGAGGCGATTTGTGTGATTAGGAAGTTCATGGAATTTGATTAAGTTGTTTTATGCTATATCTGTTTGTTTCAGCCTTGTTGCTGTCATGAGGATGTATTGATTGATGTCCATAAGTGTTATGTAAATGGTTATCATGGATGATTGTAAACTCTTCATGTTTAATGGAGAATGCTTAACCGCATTCCATAAAAAAAATAAAAATCCAAAGAAGTCTGTCGAAGTACTGATCTCTCAACTCTCTCATATTGCGAGATTAAACTATTGTCCAAGTCCCACTGTATTCTCGATGTAGCTGTGAACTTCCAATTAGAATGGCATGAATTATTAGCTCAGGTTTTGAGGTAGCATTTAGCAATTGTATGGATCACCCCATGAATAGATTTTTTTTGAACTGTATCAACCTTGATTATGATGCAGGTTACTTGTAACTTGCTATAAAATTGATAAGTTGCAATACATTAGACTTTAATATGTTTCAATCTGTACATATTATTTGTTTCTATATAAATCAATCTAAGGACAAAAATTGATTATGTCATAAAAGACTAACCCATCTAAATTTCAAAAACATAGCAACCCTTTCCTCAAATAACTTCTACCTCAAATCAAATTTAAAATGAATAAACTATGCAAATTCTATTAAAAAAAAAAAAGCAAATTAAGATAAGGTTTAAACCTACACTATAGAAACCAATAGAGTGCTTAAACCCCTTCACATGGATCTAGTTGGCCTAGTGCAAGTGATAAGTATAAGTAAAAAGAAGTATACCCTTGTGATTATAGATGATTACCCAGGTATTTTTGCATAAGAACAATAAAATCTGTAGTCTAGAAACAAAACTCGACAGATTTAAAATGAAAAAAGGTATTGATGTGATTGTCACGAGGAGTGATCATGACATAGAATTTGACCAATATGATGTGAAAAAAATACTATAATGATCATGATACTACACATAACTTCTTTGCGTGTAGAACGCTACAACAAAATGACCTTACTGAGAGAAAAAATGAAATTCTCATTGAGGTAGCCAAGACAATGATGTAGATGCAAATTGCTTAAGAGTTATTGGACAGAGCCAATAAATACTACTTGTTATGTCCTGAATAGGTGTCAGATACACAAGCATCATAAGAAAAATCCATATGAATTATGAAAAAAAAAATCACCAAGTGTCAAGTATTTTCATATATTTGATTATAAATGCTGTATTCATAATAATTAGAAACAACATCTAGAAAAATTTGATTCAAAATCTAATAAAGGAATTTTTTCTAAAATACTCAAATACAAATAAAACATTTAAAATATATAATAAAAGAATTGGACATGAAAAGATAGGGAACTTCCCACCCATAAATATAAATTACACATAAAAGAAGGGAAAAAAAAAATAAACAGAGAAAAAGTGTTGGCTTTCACACATCATCACATTCACACGAAACTACCCACTCATATCCCACAAATTTCTGGGACCCCCGGACCATAATCCACGTCAAATCCGATTAATAGATCTCATTGTTTTGTCTTACGACACGAGTTTCGGTCGAATTGAATTGGGTATATTTTGATTTGTCAATCGGTGGAGGGAGAAATCGATTCCAGTTTGGGAATTTAGGGTTTGCTGTGTCGGATTAGAATTGGGTTTGCTTGGGCGATGATGGCGGATGAGGGCTCGAATATTCCGGTGACAAACGAGTCCGAGCACTATACTGATGTTGATGATGACGATGATTTGTGTATGAAAGAGAGTGAGTTTTACAAGATTCTCTTTGAAGATCAACATGAAAAGGTGTGCGCTTTTTTGGGGAATATTTTGCTTTTGTTGTGATGTTGTGCTTTGTTTTGGTTTCAAATTTAGGGTTCAGTTCGATTTAGGGTTTTGGAATCGTGTTGGAGAGTTTTGACGAGATTGGATGATGTTTTTGAACTATATAGGTATGTTTGAGTGTAGTGTTATTGTTGAATGTGTGTGGTATCATGCTCTGGTAGTAATCATGTATTTTAGTGTGATACTATTGTGTATCACACACGTATTGAACTTTTTTTTATTGGGGGTGGGGGGAGGGAGGGGGGGTCAACAGCCACTTTGATTTTCTGTATTATGAATGTAATCAGTTTATATCATCGTAAAGTTTGTGTTTTACTCTAAGTAGAATTAAATGCTTTACAATCGTGGTGAAATGTTATGCTTTGATGGTTGCCATATTAATACTCTGTATGAGCTGGCTGGGGCTATGGGCTTGTTAGTATAGAGCTGTTCTAGTGAAGTTAAGCTAACGGAAGAAGATGCCTGTCAGAAACTTCACGGAGTTTTTTCTCATTAGGAATGATAGATTTGTGGGTGGTTTGAGGCCAATGTTTCCTTTTGATGGGGATCACTGGAATTCTAGTGATCCACAAAGGATCATGATGTTAGTGGATTAGTTGAACTTCTGAACTTTTTTTTTCTTTTGTTGCCTCCAGCAGTCCCGATGAACTGACTTGATCTGGGGTGAATTCATCACCCTTATGATCCCATTTTCTCAATTGAGTTAAGATGTCTAGTTTTATTTCGCTTTGATTTCATGGAGAAAAGGAGAAAAGAGTAATCAATCTATCTTTTATCGTAGCTAAACATCCTTCCATTGTTCATTATTACACCATTTTACCAATTCATACATATAGAAAGCTTTGATGCCCCTCTTATATCGTACATTTATTTCATGGAAACTCCTTTTTGCTTATTCCGTTCTTGTAGTTTGATTTATCTGTTTAAAATTACGGGAATATCTTTTTTTCTTCTTTATTTGGATATTTGACGGTTTACTCGTGTTATGTCTATCCATATATTCATTTGTATTACTTGCTTGTAATCATATTTCTTGCCCAGATACCTAATTTTTTTTTATTGATTTTCTTAGAATCATCTATAAGAAGGAATGTCATAAGCAACATAAATCATCTTGCTCACTTTCCGATCCATAAGAGATATGGATCTGCTATCTGATTGTGTCGATGTAGATTGACATTCTACAAATTCTAGTACTGTGGGTAGTCTGTAATTTCTCTCCTTTTGACCTATTGGGTTTTTTTCCCATGTGACATGCCCTTTTTGTGTGATTTAGTCACTTCAAGAACATCAGAGAAATACTTCTGATTCTTCTGAAGAGAAAGTTTTGGCAACATCTTGGAAACACTTTTAACCTTATCTATACATTCAAATGGCCAGAGCCTTGTATTGTATGCCAACGTTTATATTTAGTCGCCTTAAATTTCCCTTAAATTCATTATTACTACCATTATTTCCAGGAAGCCACCCTTTTCTTAGATGTTTGGTTTTTTAATTGCATTTTGTCCGTTTTGTATGATTTACGAGAGGTGTGTCCGGTGGCGGACCTAGAACTTTTTATCTGTGGGGGCTATTATTACATAAGAAAATAACATATAATTAAAAAAATTGTTCCTCGTAACTTTTTTGCATTGAATAGGAAATTTTTTTATTCTAACATCCATTAGTCTTGAAGAACATTTAATATGTTACATATATATTTATAAATTGAAAGGAGAAGAAATGACAAATTTAGTAACCTAGCGGTTCCTACAAAATGATTTGAAAATATCATTCCCTCTGTCCCATAATTTTAACAACATATACGTATTTTGTGTTATTCTATATACATGAATACAAGTTTTTGTTTTCATATTAAATCGCGTCTGATCGTCCCGTAATATGTATGTTGAAGTACGTAACTTATACAACCATTGATGCTTCACGATAAATTTATAAAAAAATTACGTTTGATTGTAGTTGCACGCGTGTCAAACTTTGCATCAATATGCGTGCAAAGTCAAAACGTTGCAAAAATAATGGGATGGAGGGAGTAAAATAATAATTAATTATAAGTAGTTAGATAAATCCAACAATAAAAAGAAAGTAATATAGTGAAGTTTTTAGAAAGTAGAAAAAAAGTGATGGAATTTCCACAGATTTTTATCCTTTTTTATCGGATGTTTGAAGAATTTCATTTTAAAAAACATAGGTTGAATTATAATAAATTTCATTTTGTAACAAAGACTCAATCCTAAAAGGCTATGTAAGGTTGAATTGTTGACATAACCCTAGGGTCCAAGCCCTTACTCGGCCTGCGGCCCGCCAACAACGTAGTAAACAAAAAAAAAGTGGGATTCGAATCCTGTCGTGAATGTTTGGTGAGTATTGTAGCGACCAGCAAGGCTACAAGAGACATGCGTTTTCAGTTCCAGAAAAAAATGTATATGTAAAATATTCATATGTATAATCGCTTCACCGGAAAATCTCAGCGGGGACATCAGCCCCCATGGTGGGACCTCCCCAGGGTGTGTCCGCTTATTAAAGCTCAAGCTTGATTATGTTGTTTTGTTTGTTGGTCGGTACTCGTAAGCTTGGATGTGGTACATCTAATCCTTGTTAGAGTGTTTAGAAATATATAAAGATACTTTGTTTGCTTCTGGCTGTTCTGGTTTTGAGATTTCTTCATGTACTGGTTGCCTAGACAAATCTCTACTCTGGACTTATTCTCAACAATTTGTTGCCGCCTGTATTTGCTTTCTGTTCTTTTTCTATGGCTTTACTCATGTTCTTCCATCAAAGATTAACAAGTCGTCTAGCAGAGGGACAACTTTCTTTGACTCTTGGTTGCTCAACCCTTTTGTTGATTTTGCAGGATGCGCCTACCAACCTAAATGCAGGGATTCCACAAGACAGTGGACCAAATCTCATTCTTGTCCATGATGAAGATGCCATTAATCATTCTGGTAACCTTGCTAGGGCTTTGGCACACTTTTGTCACGTATCCTCTAGTCTTTTATAGTTGTATAAAATCTTTGGTTGATGCTTGACTTTGATCCTCATAAGTGTTTGCATTGAAGGATGTACAAACTTTAGGGTGCAGTGATTCTCTGGATATGATTTCTACTTATGTTATGGAGCGATTATACTTTTTGGCTTTCATAAGTTGATGAACCTTACAGTTAGTAAATTAAAACTCAGTTTCTCTTGCTTTTTGTCAAAAGGGTTAATTCGCATGTTTGGGAGATATGATGTGAAAGCCTGTCATGATGCTTGTGGATTTAAGCAAATGCAGGACTTCGTGCTTTACTTTTATTTTGCCCCTAGTGTTGAGTAGCTGCGTATCTTACATTCAAGTAAGTGAAATAGAACTTGCCGGTATTCCTAATTTGACATTCAGACATTCCATGTGTAGGAAACACATTTGATGTTTACACGGGAAATGGCGCTATGAGTGATACTAGTGCTGAAACAATTGAAGTCCAAGAACCATATGATCCAACAGTCTTAGATATGCCCTTTGTTCCCAGTGACGCGAGTATTGCTTCGACGCCTGGTTTTCTGTGTGCCGAAGGTGATTCATTTTACTCTTGCTCTAGCGAGGACGTCACTGGTGGAATTTCTGAAAAGAATCTGCCTAGCACTACACATTATCCTATTTCGTCCAATCAATAGTACTTAATGGACACAGATTACCAAGCTGCAAATCCTCAATCTTCAGATCCTTTGCTTGAAAAAGACATGTTCTTAGCACTTGAAGGAGGTTCATATGCACCTATTCATTTTCCCAGCATGGAACAACTAGGACGTGCTTCTAACAGCGTTAATGCTGCTCAGCTTAGTGGCCTAAACTCGCATGACAGTCTTAGCCCTTTTACTGATGAGGCCTCAAGGTTGCCATTTCGTTGGACACATTCTCCTCTTCCATATCATAGGCAACCGGTTATGGTCGAGAAAATGGAGAATAAACCAACATTTTTGTCCAAGGGACCAAGGTATGGATCCTATGGGTGACAAATGATGCCCCCTTTTGGAAGCAATCTTTTGGTTCAAACGCTGGAAAGTTTGCTATGAACGCAGTAGTTACATCAGGACATGATATGAAGTATGGGGCAGTTGCAAAATCCGAAAACCAAGATAATTTTTTTGGCTCTGGAGCTCATCGTTTTTTTGATACTTTTTGTCAATCAGGGCCTCGATACGAAGCACTTTCTATTTATGGTGAATACATGGATGCAAAGCGCCCTTTAAATTTGGCTTCTCTTGATACACTTCCTTTTGCTGGTTTCGGGTTTGACAAAGGAACTGTCGATGGCAAAGGAAACTCAGTCTACGATTGCGAGCTTGGGTTCTACAGACGTTAAACCTCAGCTGTATATTAAGCCTCATCCAATGCAGGTCAGTTCCATGGATGATGATGAAGACCCAGATGTGTGCATTATTGAAAATACTGATGTGCATGCACGATTTCCTGCTTGGTCCCATGGAAGATATCAGCTCTCCTCTCAAGCTTCCACTCTATCTTCAGAAATTGCTGATCTTCCTAAACAAGTTGCTCCATTTCAAAGTCTTGAGAAATCTGTTACAACTTTTCATAACTCTTCATATAGTACTGCCATCGTCCCTGTGGTTGAAGATAGAATGAAATCGAAGGCAATCGATGAATGCCTTATTTTTCAGGAGTCAGTGCAGGTAATTCTCTGAACTAACATATTTTGTGTGGTGATGTTAAGATTAGCATGCCAATATGCATCATGTTGAAGGATAAAAATTTTAGTATTCTTTTCAGGTATCAGTATTATCATTATTAATCTTTTCATTCCTTCAACTAATTTCATTATTTATCTTCATTGAGTCAGTTTTAAACCAGCTTTAGAAGTATATCGAAAGCAAACTTCTAGAATAAGGCTGTTAAAACCTATTTCATGTTATTTGCATTCTACTGTGTGTCTGGAAAAAAATTGAAATGTTGAAGAGTTATTACCTTATAGCTTAAGTTTGGAGAAGTGGCATTCTCTGTTACAAATATATATCTTGTGCATGCTGTCGTGTTGCAGTTTATACTTGGCAAGATCATGTGATTTATTCTGTGGTCTGCTGACAGAATCAATGAGACTTTGAGGTTTAACCATAATATTTTGCATGGATCTGAAACCTTTTATTTCTAATCTATTACAGGATATTTTATCACAGGATGCTTCACAATCACATTCAGAGACTACTCCCCCTGATGATCTCATGGCAGTCCCACTTCTGAGACACCAGGTAAGAGCTCTCTAAGTTTTCTATCAATTCAGTATCTTCCTTATAGTAGTTTGAAATGTTGAGACACATATTTGTTTTAAGCTAATTCGAAGGCATTTAAACATAGGTGCCATCTGGTATTGTACGTAAAAGCTTGAATGTTTTCTGCGTCTACCACCATTGTGGTTGCACTTATTATCCTGCTGGAGATTGATTCCAATGTTAGATTAGAATCATTCTTTTTTTTCCCCACCTATACTATGATTGAGCCCTTATATGCATTGACATAGCTCCTGCATTTGATACACATTGGCGCTGTTATTATCTTTTGTTCTGAACATGGAAACCGAGTTTCTCGGTTGCTTCAGACAAATTTATAGAGGTGGCTGTGTGATCACTGTTTGGGGACATTGCTGTTGGGTTTTGTATCTTGACTTGAGTATTATACTTCTTGCAGCGTATTGCACTCTCGTGGATGGTGAAAAAGGAAACAGTTAGTTGACATTGCTGTGGTGGAATTTTAGCAGATGATCAGGTACATGACTGTTCTGTATGATTTATTCGTGAAGCAGTTTTGTTATGTGTCATTAATGCTAGTATTCCATCAGGGGCTGGGGAAAACCATATCAACCATTGCTCTTATACTGACAGAAAGGGGTGTGCCTTTCAAAATGACACAAAGTACGAAGATTGTTAAGCATGAAAGACTCGATCTGGATGAAGTTGATGATAAGGATACTAAAGAGAACATAGTGATGGACAGTGACCAGAAGAATGGTACCTTGGTTAAGAATCCTGGTCCCTGTTGGCGGGACCTTGATAGTGTGCCTAACTAGTGTGATCAGGCAATGGGCAGCAGAGTTGTGTAAGGTGACTAGTAAGGCTAATCTCTTGGTATGTATTTACCACGGAGGTAGCCGCACAAAGGACCCCTTTGAACTGGCCAAGTATGATGTTGTGCTTACCACATATTCTATTGTAAACATGGAGGTACGAAAACAATCTAGTAATGATAAAGATGAAAGAGATGCTGGGAGCTGATGATGCCCCGCCATTTTTCATCAAGAAATGGAAAAATTCCTCAAAATCTAGTGACTGATGCTCAAAGGAAGGTAAAGATGATGGATTGAACAAAACAGCGCCCTCTTGAAAGTATCAAGAATTTTAGAACACGAGTGGCCCAGGCTTGTTGGGCTCTTTGTGTTAAATGTCGTTGGTGCTTGTCTGGGACACCTCTTCAAAATGTTGTGGATGATCCTTATGGCTACTTCAGATTTCTTAGATATGATCCTTATACTACGTACAAGGCCTTCCATGAATTGGTTAAGCTTTCCATTTCTAGAACTCCTACGAAAGGTTACCAAAAATTGCAAGCTATGTTGAAGACTGTTGAGAAGTTGGCTCACTTGGATTTGGATGAGGGCTGAGCAGTTTGGAGATGGAGACGAAGCTCTGGCTGGGGTTTTCTGTGTTTCACACTGAGAGTGTGGTGCAAGTTTTGTGTGAGAGAGAGAGAAAGGGGATCAGGTGGTGACAAGTTAGTCAAACAAGAATGGGTGTGGTGTAGTATTTGTACTTTACACTTCTCCGTAAATTGGAGCATATATGCCTAATAAGTCCAATTTGGAGATGAATTGACAATAAAGAGGTCGAGATAAGACTTTCGTGAATATATCTGCAATTTGGTTATCAGTTGGTATATGTTATAGTTGGATTGTCCTCTGTTAAACATTTTCACGTATAAAGTGAGAATCAATCTCTATGTGCTTGGTTTTCTCATGGAAAACTGAATTCTCAACAATGTAGATTGCTGCCTTATTATCACAGAGATATTGAGGACTAGGTAACTGAATACCCAGTTCAGATAGAAGACGTTCAAGTCAAGTCAACTCAGAATTAGCTAGAGTCATAGCTCTATATTCTGTTTCAGCTCAGGAACGAGCTACAACTGTTTGTTTCTTGGCTCGTTATGTAATTAGATTTCCACTTAAGTATGTACAGTAGCCATTGGTGGAACGTCTGTCATCAGGAGACCCAGCATAATCAGTATCAGTATATGCTGTGAGAGAAGGATTAGCTGTAGGCTTATAAAGGAGGCCTTGACTAGGAGATTTTTTCAAATATCTCAAAATGTGCTCAACAACTATAAGATGAGACTTTCTTGGAGTATGCATGAAGTGACTGACTAAGCTTACTGCGAAAAATATATATCCGGTCGGATCACATAAGTTTGCTAACAAGTCTTCGATACATGTCTAAATTTGGAATAATAATGTCTGACTCATCAGTAACGTTGGAAAGTTTGAGATTTTGTTCCATTGGAGTGTCAACTGGTTTACACCTAAGGAATCATGACTCTTTTAGTAAATCCAAGCAGTATTTCCTCTGATTTAGAAGAAGATATTTTTTTCTTATTAGCAAGCTCAATTCCTAGAAAGTATTTGAGAGTACGCAAATCTTTAATATGAAACTGTTTTGAGAAATGAGATTTCATCTTGATAATTCCACATGTATCATCCCCAGTAATGATAATGTCATCAACGTAAACAAGTAGTATCACAGTCCCTTGAGAACGTCGATGAATAAATAGTAAAGAATCTACAGAGCTCCTGGAGAATCCAATGGCCTGTACAACCATGTTCAATTTCTCAAACCATGCTCGTGGAGATTATTTGAGCCCATACAGTGATTTTCGAAGACGACACGTATGGTTCTCCCCCGCAGTCTCATACCCAGGAGGCTGAAGCATGTAAACAGTCTCTGTCAAGTCACAATACAGAAAGGCATTGTTGATGTCAAGCTGATACAATGACCATGAACAGTGCACAACAAATGAGACAAGTACGCGAATAATATTGAGCTTGGTTGCTGGCGAAAATGTCTCTTCGTAATCAATATCATGTTGTTGGGTAAATTCTCGAGCCACAAGATGAGCCTTTAATCTTGCAATTGGCCCATCGTGATTGTGCTTTACGGTGTAGATCCAATAGCAACTAACACAAGACTGACCTCGAAGAGTGGGAACAACATCCCATGTGTTATTTTTCCTTATAGTCTGCATCTATTTATTCAAAGCAGTTTTTCACACTGGATGTGCAACCGTCTCTCTCACTGAAGTAGGAATAGAAATAGATGACAAAGCATATGTAAACTTACGAAAAGATGGGATGTAAACTACAAATAAAAGGACGCTTACGAAGAGCAATGGGTAGATCATCTGGAACAGACGTCATAGGTGAAGGTTGAGAAACTGCATGAATTGTTTTATCAATTGTCTACTTCACCTTTCGAGTATAGGTCGCGGAGCAATAGCAGTTATAGGAGCAGGTGCAGATGGTGGGTCTGCCTCAACAACAATATGCTAAGGAAGTTGATTTGAATGAGAAGAACATCCCGAAAAAGTAAGTAGGGTACTTGTTCAAGGAAAATGACATCGACAGATATAGTAGTTTTTTTTTGTCTCGGGAGAATTGCACGCATACCCCTTTTGTTTGCGAGAATACCCAGCGAAAAAATATCGAAATGCACGAGGGGCTAAGTTATCTTGAGTAGAAGCAAGACAGTGAACAAAACACGTGCATCCAAATATCATCGGAGTGACAGTGAATATAGACTTGTCATGATATACAAGAAAAAATGGGATTTGTTTCCTAGGTTAACAGAAGATATTCTATTGATAAGATGAAATGTAGTAAGCAAAGCGAAGTTCTAGTATATACGAGGAACGTCGATCTAAAATAATAAGGTTCTAACAACATCTAGGAGATGTTGATTTTTACGCTCAGCAACTCTATTTTGTTGGGGAGTGTAAACGCAAGAGGTCTGATGAATGATATCTTATTGAGAACAAATATCCTGAAACTGTGTACCGGTATGTTCTTGTGCATTATCAGTGCTTGTGACGTTAATATTAATAAAGAACTGAGTATGAATTTCAAAAACGAATGTACAAAACAAAAAGACAACCTCAAATCTATTATGCAATAGGAATAGTAATGTCATACGAGAAAAATCATCTATAAAAATGACAAAATACTGAAAGTCAAAGATTTTTCAGCTTATAGGGATCTCATATATCTGATTGGACTACAGTAAAGGGAGTATCACTGTGAGCATGGACAACTTAAAAAATTAGATCCGTGATGCTTTCCCTGTATACATGTTTCACAAATGAACTCAGAGAAAGAAAAAACTAGGAATCAGGTACGAAGGACAGACAGAGGTGCATGACCAAGTCGTCGATGCCAATCAATACTTGAACCAGCGGAAAGAGCAGTAGGTGATATATTCATATGATAAAGTCCCCGAGTTTCACAACCCCCACCCACCAATCACTACCTGAGTCCGAAGATCCTGTATCACAAAAGGAAAATGAGAAAATATGATAGAACAGTTATGATCTGTAGTAAGACAACTCATCGAGAGTAAATTGTATCTTAAAGAAGGTACTGAACGGTTATGGTAACGAAATTTTCGTAGGGCAGTTTGAAAAAAAGTGGCACTATGATATCACTTGAAGCGCTTGTTTTACTGTCGGCACTTAAAGCGATTACTGTTTCATTTATTTTGCAGGTGACTGTGATGATCATGTCTCTTAAAGCAACGAGTCTCGGACTAAATCTGGTGGTGGTTAATCATGTTTTCCTAATGGACCTTTGGTGGAACCCCACTATCGAGGATCAGGCAATCGACAGGGCTCACCGCATTGGTCAGACCTGTCCTGTCTCCTTTTTGCGACTGACCGTGGCGGATACCATCGATGATCGCATCTTAGCCCTCCAGGAAAAGAAGAGAGAAAAGGTTGCTTCAGCGTTCGGAGAAGACAAAGCTGGTGGCAGAGGGTGCCAACTAGCTGTTGAGGACTTGAGATACTTGTTCAGGATGTAACGATTCCCCCAGACCAAGATCCACACTTCACCATCCAGGACTACGACATCAGCAAACATAAACACAGATTTATAGTTGAAGATATAGGATTAGTTAGCTCCATAGGGGTTCTTAGGGTATGTCAAGTTCTGAAATTGGCTGTTGGCCATGTTGCATTTCCACAGTATAGGATGCGGCTAGAGTGCTCGGCTAGGGTGCTTGACACGAGTGCCAGGTATAAAATTTTGTGCATTTGTAAATAGCAGAATTTCATTCTTTATAAACATATTTTTAGTTGATTGAAGCTTGAAGGTGATGGTTAAAGTCTTCTTTCTTGTATCTCATAAGTTCAATGGATGGAGACATCTTCGACGAGGGAGTTGCTTGTGTTTACATTTTCTGGGCAGAAGTGATAATCTTTTCAAGTTTCATATCTTTATTGGAACTCGAAAGTACTATGTTTGTTCCATATTTTGAAAATGGCCTATGTATCAAATGAAGTGTAACGAGTCCGATGCTGGTGGCGATGGCAAGATCAAGGGAAAAGAGACGATATCGATGACAAGCAGCAAAGATTGGATTGAATTGCACACTGCGCAAGGTGTCAATGGCACCAATGTGAACAATGATAAGAGTTAATGAGCGATCTTATGGTATTGATCCAGTTAGGGAGATGCATTCAAGAAGGAGAGAATTACTGGTGACGAAAATTCATCCTACTATCCCATGAGCAAATTCTTAATAGAGGTGTTGCTATATGTTATGAAAAGTAACGGTTTAGATTGTACTAGGAGCACGAAAAAAATTGTCGTAAACAACATATTTATGTTTCATACAATATATATAATGATTGAATTGAGAGTATCCAATAGAGTTTAGGGATTATGCATCAAAGATATATTGTGTGTTAGTAATGATTGAAGGGGCAATTATTTTAAAGTGTCCAATAAACTTTCATCTTACATATTAGCTGATGGCGACAAAAGTTCTCGAAAAGAGTGAAACTCTTGGGAGGAAAGACCATCAGTGGAAGTGGAAGTCGAGAGTGTCTTAGCTGACACTTGTCGAGCAGGAGCCGGTGACTGATCAGAGTACCCATGTTTCTTCCAGCGAGTGACCTCTACATGATTGGATCGACCACAATGTGTGCAGTGTAAATTTCCACTGTTATGACCACCTGAACCCCGCTGCTCTCCACCACGAGTGCCTCCATCACGAGGACGACCACGACCAAAAGACGAGCCCTATGTAGCAAGGGCAAAGACAAGTGCTGTCGAGTCAGGAGTAGTTGGAGGAGGAACTCGTATAGTCGTCGTAAAAATGCTGGTTAAGGTGGGATTGTCTCCGACTGAGAGTAGTGTGGAGCGAACACTATCAAGATAGGACGGAAGACGAGCAAGATACATAGCACCAACCAGAGCCTCTTGTTGGGAGCGATGTGTAGCCAGATCAGTAGGCAATGGCTGATGGTGAAGCCATTCTTGAAAAAGACCATGAAACTGAGCAGCAAGGTGTGGAATGCCGTCCTTTGGATCGGCGGTGGCCATGGTCCGGAAGATATCATATAACCGTTGTAAACTGTTTTCCGATTAGAAAAAAGCCTGAAGCTATTCCCAAACCTCCTTGGCAGTCCCAAGATACACAATCATGCGGCAAATCTCATCGCTCATAGAGTTGGTGAGGAGCGAGAAGACCCGATTTTCGTCACGAAGTCATGTCGCATAGGTGGTATCAGTTGGTGTCGATGGAGTGGCGATCAAGTGGTGAGAGAAGCCATGTCCGACGAGAGCTCGAGATGTCGAATGAAACCACTCCAGGTAATTACTACACTCGGAGAGAGATTGCGGTCAACCGAAGATCATTCTTAAAATTTGAGGTTGAATGATCTGTTCCAGATGCGAGACTGGTGGAAGGGGAACTCGAGGAATGATCCATGTCATTGAGATGGGCTTAACACAGTTCAATCTCCCTGTATCTCTGGCTAGTGCATCGCTTCTGGAGATGCCCGTTGGAGCTGGACTCTTACCCTCTGTGCCTGCTGCTTCAGGCACAATGATCTACAAGAAACACACATAGAAATGGCCAGGATCAAGCTGATGAAATGTTCAGCTTGGAAGGTATGCCTGAATATGTTGATGGCAGTGGCACAGATGTGTATGATCCTGATCAGTCGCTGTGGAATAATGATGATTCCCAAACCTGAGAGAGAAAGTTCATCAGAGATGGCCGAAAATTTCGTCGAAAAAATTATCGGTTGCGGAAGCGAGCGAGATTGGTACGGGAAAGTTCGTCGTGATCTCAGGAGCTTAGATCCGTGTGCTGGGAGAGGATTGGACACTGGAGATGGCTAGGATGTGTCCTGAAAGTTCGTCGGAGACGATGACTGCTTCGAAGATCTTGCCGGACTTGGATCAAGATTGCTGTAGTGGCGGAGGAGGAGAAATAGTCCTCCGGACTTAGGAGATCGTTGTCGGACTTGGATCAAGATCGTCGTAGTGGTCGGTGTTGGCGACGAAGACAAGAGGAAGAAGATCTGAAGAGGTTGGCGAGGAACGGCGACGTGGTCGGTGTGGAGATCATGGTCATCTCCAACCCGTTGCACGTCAACCTCGCTCTTATACCATGTTGAGAAGTGGGCTCACCTGGATTTGGATGTGGGTTGAGCAGCTGGTTGGAGACGGAGATGGAGACGAAGCTTTGGCTGGGGTTTTTTGTGTTTCACACTAAGAGGAGTGCAAGTTTTGTCTCATGAGGGAGAGGGATCAGTTGGTGACAAGACAAGTTAGTCAAAAAAGAATGGGCGTGGTGTAGTCTTTGTACTTTAAAAAAGACTATTATCTATTATGTTTTGTTTTACCATTGAAAATAATAAGTTTATGTACAAACTATGGAGGGGATGGCTCAACATAAGCCATACCCCTCATCTCCCTGTCTAATGATTAAAAGCCTAAGGTTCTATGCAGGGTTGCATACACGCATGCTACAAGTATTATAAGAGTTTCCCCTCGAGTAGAACCACTACATACATGATTGATTACATGACTCACAAAGCATGAACATATACAAATAACTTAGCCATCCAGTTTGATCTTCCAATTGGCCAACAGTTTCTTCTCATCCTCATTGAGACGCTCTTTCCTAGCATAGGCAGTTTGAAAAAACGTGGCACTATGATATCACTTGAAGCGCTTACTGTTTCATTTATTTTGCAGGTGATTGTGATGATCATGTCTCTTAAAGCCGCGAGTCTCGAACTAAATCTGGTGGTGGCTAATCACGTTTTCCTAATGGACCTTTGGTGGAACCCCACTACCGAGGATCAAGCAATCGACAGGGCTCATCGCATTGGTCAGACCCGTCCTGTCTCCGTTTTGCGACTGACCATGGCGTATACCATCGAAGATCGCATCTTAGCCCTTCAGGAAAAGAAGAGAGAGATGGTTGTTTCAGCGTTCAGAGAAGACAAAGCTGGTGATAGAGGGGGCCGACTAGCTGTTGAGGACTTGAGATACTTGTTCAGGATGTAACGATTCCCCCAGACCAAGATCCACAGTTTAGCATCCAGGACTACGACTTCAGCAAACATAAACACATATTTATAGTTGAATATATAGGATTAGTTAGCTCCATAGGGGTTCTTAGGCTATGTCAAGTTCTCAAAGTGGTCGTTGGCCATGTTGCATTTCCACAGTATAGGATGCGGCTAGAGTGCTCGGCTAGGGTTCTTGACACGAGTGTCAGGTATACAATTTTGTGCATCTGTAAATAGCAGAACTTTATTCTTTATAAACATATTTTTAGTTGATTGAAGCTTGAAGGTGATGGTTAAAGTCTTCTTTCTTGTATCTCGTAAGTTCAATGGATAGAGACGTCTTCGACTAGAGAGTTGCTTGTGTTTACATTTTCTCGACAGAAGTGATAATCTTTTCAAGTTTCATATCTTTATTGGAACTCGAAAGTACTATGTTTGTTCCATATTTTGAAACATGGTCTATGTATCAAATGAAGTGTAACGAGTCCGATGCTGATGGCGATGGCAAGATCAAGGGCAAAGAGAGGATATCGATGACAAGCAGCAAAGATTGGATTGAATTGCACACCGCGCAAGATGTCAATGGCACCGACTTAACGATCATAAGAGGTAACGAGTGATCTTCTTATGGTATTGATCCAGTTAGGGAGATGCATTCTAGAAGGAGAGAATTACTGGTGATGAAAATTCATCCTACTATCCCATGAGCAAATTCTTAATTGAGGTGTTGCTATATATTATGACAAGTAACGGTTTTGATTATACTAGGAGCACGAAAAAAATTGTCGTAAACAACATATTTATGTTTCATACAATATATATAACGATTGAATTGAGTGTATCCAATAGAGTTTAGGGATTATGCATTAAAGATATATTATGTGTTAGTAATGATTCAAGGGACAATTATTTTAAAATATCCAATAAACTTTCATCTTACATATTAGTACAAAAAAAAAATATGGCACCTTTAGGTACCCCAATAAAGTTTTGTTCATAATTTGGTATTCATTCTCATAAAATACCTACTTTATCCTCATTTTAAGTTAACCATATCACCCTAAGCTAACCTAACCCACCTCCCTAATCTAACCATTCCCAACCCAAACCCTCATCATTATCGGACCATCTTCCTCCCCCACTCAATTCCGCACCTCGAGCCACTCAACTCGTTTCAAACAAACTGTTTCAATTCATCAATTCAAACTTTACCAAACTGCTTCTTCATCAATTCTGTCCAAACCTCCGTCAACCTAGCACAACCATTACCCCTCCCCAGTAAGCGGCGGAAGACGATGAGCGAACAACCCAAAGACACTAAGACGACGAAGACAACAAGCACGAAGATTGAAGGGGAGACGATGACGAAGACCATGAAGAAGGTGACAAAGACTACAAAGATGACGAATAGAGAAACGAATGATCGAAATCCAGCGCTCTTACAAACTTGGTGTATGATTTCTTACTTTACTAAGAATTGAGGGATGTGATGTCGGATCTGTGTCACGCAATAATAAGCTCGACTCCCTTTTCTCAATTTTTTATACATGTCGAAGCGTACAATGTGTTATGCACTGCTTAAAGCGAATCTAGATCGCATAACCCTATACCCTGTGGATATTGGTTTGGGTGAACAGAATACATTTGTTCCACTAACTGTGGAGCACATTTCATTGATAGTTGGTTTGGCGATGGTTGGTGTGAATGTGAAGGAAAATCTCAAAAGTAAGACTTTTGAACGATTCTTTTGTGCGATGAAGAAGATGGCGAGGAGAACGAAGTTGTGTGAAAAATTATTTCAGTTGGTTGCTGAGGAAGATGTGGATACACCCTATGACTTTGCTAGGGTGGTTTTTGTGTTGTTTGTTTGCAACTGTATTTTATTTTCGAAGACAACCTTGTACACTCCATATTTCGTTTTCAATTATGTTGACGATATGAAAAAGATCGGAGAATATGCTTCGAGGAGGGCGGTTCATAGATATCTTGTTGACGCCATATACAAATATTAGGCACTGGAACTTACAAATGTAGTGACCAAAGGGATGTTGCTTTATTGTTTTGGTGTGTAAATATTTTGTGAACCGTTTGTTTTTGTGGTATAAACTGTTGCTTATTTTTCTGGGCACTGGATTTTGATCAACTGTTACCTATTATTACATATAAAAATTCTATGAACCGTTTGTTTTTGTTTTATAAACTGTTGGTTATTTTTCTGTGCACTGAATTTTGATCAAGTGTGAACTATTTGTTAGGTCTGGGTATATGAGACTATGGAAGACAACATCTCGAAATCAACGGATCATGTAAGAATCTCTGAGATATATTGTTGGATGAAGACGAGTGCTACTTCTTCATCGGAGACGACTAACCAATTGCTTTCTCAAGTGAGACCACATGAAATTGAGGAATGAGGAGGAAGTGAACTGTTGGTTTTTGCTCAGTGAACAATCAGTTTTTGTTATCTGAAATGTTATTTATGTATGGTGCAAATGGTGTTATGTAAACAGTTAAGCATTGCTATGTGAACCGTTATGTATGGGTATATGAATTATCAATTATGACTATGCAAACTATTTTAAATCGCAATTTAAATTGTTAATTTTTTTCCACTGAAAGGAATGACACGTAAATAAGAGTGTCAACGTAATTAAAAGAAGGTTAAATTTCACTATTGAAACTTGGACATCATTATCAACTATGAAGACATTACATTGTTCCATATAAGATATAAGACATTACATTATCAACTATGAAATGTAAGTCTTCATTATGTGAATTGCTCATCTGTTTTTGTGGGCTACAAGTCTTCATTATGTTAATTGTTCAAATTCTTATCCTTAGTGTATGAACTACACGTCTTCATATATGAACTGCTTTCTCTGACACTGTGAACTGTTTGATTGTGCTGTGTAAACTGTTTTTATTAACTGTTGATTCCAAACCTTACAAAAATTTGAATCTCGTCTCAGTATAACAATGCAAACATGACATTAACTACAACTAGACACCGTTAATAAGGTTTTGACTGGTTCGTCAATTGTGATCGGGTCTCTTGTATCGATTACATATAATTTGTCGTGTATTAACCTGTAAGGGTATCCTCCTGGTTCTCCTATATTCGAATTGAACTCGAACACTTGGTGCTATGTTCTCTATGAGATACAATGGTATAAAAGGTTGTTGTTCATGTAGAATTTGGTTGATTACCTCCCTGTAAGTATTCCTATACATGTCCATTATAAAATATGGATCACAATATTCATGAACTTGTCCCACCTTTGCCTCAATAGCTACGCATACATGACGACACAGTAGTCAATACACTTCCTATTCTCTACAAGAGCAAGCCTTTTCTTGAAGATCCACAACATAACTCAAGTCCTTGTCAACCACTTCGAATTTACAAAAGCTTGTAGCATATAGTTGTAAGGCAGACCCTCCTTATACTTTTTTCTGTGGGACTGAGATCAACATAGTAGCTCCATCAAGGTTGAACTCATGTCTTTCATACATAAGAGTCATAATTTACACACGAATCTCGTCAATCATGATAGTGATTGGGAGATGACGTGCGCCTTTAATCCAACTATTAAAACTCTTTGCAATATTGTTTGTTATGATGCTCCATCGTTTTCCATAAAAAAGCTAATTTGCCCAATACTCAGGATGTGATTCGACAATGAAATTCCTTGTCAAGTCCATGGTTATCACTATCTTGTTGATGGTTTTTTCAAAGAATAAAATTGTCAATGCAAACTCAACGGTTTTGAAAACAGAGCACCAATGATTATTATTCAGATAGGGATATTTTTGTGTGGACCTACACATTCCAACCATGCACTGTAAACCAAAATTATCATGAATTGTAAACATGAACTGTAAGGCACGATAAACATGAATTGCAAAACCACGGTAAATATGAACTGTAAACCAAGGAATATATGTACTATATAATAACGTAAAATGAAATGTAATATGTTATGCAAATCTTGGATTACAAAATTCAAGAATCATGAGCTGTGTAATTATGAATTGTAAATTAGTTACCTCGTTGAAATTATACACAAGGTGACTTAGGTAGTATGAGTGTTGGATAGTAGCGAAATATCGAAGAATGGCATTCCATACTACGATGTGGCGATCTGAAAAAAATACATGTGTTCCACGTTTCCGCATTTAAGAACAACAAACATCATCCGAGTTGATCGTAGAACCAAGCCCAATTATCATTTATTCAGCTGATATAACTACAAATGCATACAGAGAAAAACAAATTCATATACCCCCTCAAAATAGAAACTTCATAAAACCGTTCAAAATAAATCCAACCACTTTAAACTAGTTCAAGCCTTAAGTTATCTAAATTTCTCAACAATAGAAGCTAAACGAGAAAATAAAAAAATTCGGATTTAAATTAGTAGTATGTAGTTGTAAGGCATGACCCTCCTCATAGCTTTTTGATACTTTTTTCTGTGGGGCTGAGATCAACATAGTATCTCTATCAAGGTTGGACTCACGTCTTTCATACATAAGAGTCATAATTTTCACACGAATCTCGTCAATCATGACGGTGATTGGGAGACGACGTGCGCCTTTAATCCAGCTATTAAAACTCTTTGCAATGTTGTTTGTTATGATGCTCCATCGTTTTCCATAAAAAAAAAAATTCCCAATACTCAGGATGTGATTCAACAATGAAATTCTTTGTCAAGTCCATGGTTATCACTATCTTGTTGATGTTTTTTTTCGAAGACTAAAATTGTTAATGCATACACAACGGTTTTGAAAACAGAGCACCAATGATTATTGTTCAGATATGGATATTTTGTGTGGACCTGCACATTCGAACCATGCACTGTAAACCAAAGTTATCATGAACTGTAAATCAAGATAAAAATGAATTGTGAACCACGATAAATATAAACTATGAACCACGATTATCATGAAATATAAACCAAGGTAAACATGAACTGTAAGGCACGATAAACATGAATTGCAAAACCACGGTAAACATGAACTGTAAACCAAGGAATATATGTACTATATAATAACATAAAATGAACTGTAATATGTTATGCAAATCTTGGATTACAAAATTCAAGAATCATGAGTTGTGATATAAAATTATGAATTATAAATTAGTTACCACCTTCAAATTATACACAAGGTGACTTAGGCAGTATGAGTGTTGGATAGTAGCGAAATATCGAGGAATGGCATTCCATACTACGATGTGGCGATTTAAAAAGAATACATATTTGTTCCACGCTTCCGCATTTTAGGGCAACAAACATCATCCGAGTTGATCGTAGAACCAAGCCCAATTATCATTGTTTTCAGCTGATATAACTGCAAATGCATACAGAGCAAAACAAATTCATATACCCCCTCAAAATAGAAACGTCATACAACCGTTCAAAATAAATCCAACCATTTTAAACTAGTTCAAGCCTTAAGTTATCTAAATTTCTCAACAATAGAAGCTTATCGAGAAAATAAAAAAACTCGGAATTAAATTATGGCTTCGGCAAATTAGACCAAATGCAATGCTGAAATGGTGATGGCCGGACTTGAATAAGGATTTCAGGAGCTCAGGTTATGGTGTTTAGGTTACGGACCACCGGCACCACCCATCGACAATCGACGGGTGACCATCGACCACCACTGCCTACTTCAAAACACCATCCTTAAACACCTTGCTCAGATCCAGATCTGGATCGCAACCAACCACCACAGAAAGCCCCTTTTCAGTCGCCAGCCAGTCGCAGCCTCGACGTGGCAAATCACCGTCGCTGCTAACAACCGCCAGCATCACCGAGACCTTTCTCTGGCCATGGCGCTAGAAGAAGGGCCAGTTCCCAAATCGACACCATGGCTGAGCCCGTCAGAGCTCGTCGATGTTCGTTCAGGCTGGGGCATACAAATCCCCACCACCGCAGCCATGCACCACCACGCCGTCAGAAGAAGTCTGTGAGCCGGATCAAAGGCACCACCTCATCGGATCTACCTATCCCTCGCCGAGTTCTCCTCTCTTCTCTCCCACACCATCCGCCGCCGCCAGAGCTCACTGGGAACCGGCCACAAGCTCCCGATTCCAAAGGAGCTCTGTGCTTCAGATCTCGAAGCCGCCACGCACCCATCTACAAGCCGCCGCTCTTCAATCGCTGGCCAATAAGTCGTTGCCATCTCATGAGCCACCCACTAACCACCACCAAGCTCTATACAGCACCAACGATGATGGCCAGCAGCCACGAAATGGAGACAGAGCCAGATCCAGATCCAGTTCCATTGCCGACAGCTAGATCTGTAAGATCGACCACAGGAGGTTCTATAGCTTGTGTCGTCTTCGCACGTCGCCTGACCTGTCGACCATGGATGGGTGAACATCCACCGTCACCACCAACAGAGAGATAGTCCACAACCCTGTCGTTCACCGCCCCCATGGTTGCATCTCCTTCGAAGAAATCACGGCCACGTCTTGTGTTTCAATGGCGGCATAACCCTGCAATCGATTTCTGGAACTTTCAACTGTTGGGCGAGCCCTGCTCCTGGTGGTTCAATCTATTGTCTTTCAGATGATGCCTTCTAGGTTCAATCTCTGCACAAGTGCTGCTGTCATATCTGTCCACAACATGTTTCTGGAAATGTGGCTGGAGTCATACCGGACGTCATTGCCATTATCATGTTCTTCTTATGTGACCAGAGTCATTCCCGACATCGCCTCCTTCGCCATCTTCTTATGTGGCTTGAGTCATACCCGGCGTCGTTGCCATCATCTTTTTCTTCTTATGTGGATGGAGTGAGACCCGACATGAGCTTCTTCTTCTTAAGTGGTCAGAGTCATACCCGAGGTCGTCTCCGTCACCATCTTCTTCTTCTTTCGTGGCCGGAGTCATTGGCGTTGGGAAGGGACGACAAATTTAGTTCAAGTTTCTCTCAGGACGGATAAGAATCAACACATCAGAGTTTGATTGGAAGCGCCATTTTTCCATCAGCCCAGGTCCAAAATCCAGATCAATCCTCTATACAAACTCATTTTGTTCTCTTCAGAACCATCTTGGGTTTGAGAGGGATGTTAGAATATATTACTAATATGATCATTGGAATATGGCCGTTGAAATATGATCGTTGTAATGGCATATTTGGTAGCATATTCTTAACTATATGTCCTATAAATAAAGAACTCTTGTAACATTTCATGTTCGGACATTTGGTTTTTCATGTAATATGAGACGTATATGTTGCATATTTCTTGTTAGTGTCCTATTTTGTCGTCTTTGCTTTAAATGAGACTTTGAAGCAGCGGTAACACACCACGTGTCTGGCAGTTATTGGACCAAAAATCTTGGGACATTACATATTCACTCCATTTTTCAGAGAAATTATCATCATTCCTTTGTTGTGAATAAAATGCAACACAATCATTCTGAATCATGGATGAATTATTAATCTCTCTTCGCCTTTTGTCCCGAACTAATAGTTGAAATGCTTGTGAAACTAAAAATAAAAGGTTCAACATCAACAAATTATCCCAGACAACCTTATAAGACTCATTCAAAGTTCATACCCACAAAAAATTAATTAACAATTGATTCTTTATCATGCTATCGAATTCTCTTCTAGAACCACAGGAACAAGGTGGAATGATCATCATCTAGTTAAGTTCATCTCAAATCTTCTTAGTCTTAATGAAGTATGTAGAAACACTAGAATTTTCTTGAGTGATCGTACACAAATCCGTCTACATCTGAAAATTTTTAGCACCATTCTATTCACCATGTCTCTTCTCTAATTCCATCTATATATCACTAGCAACAGAGTTATACAACAAACTCTCACAAATTAATATCGGTCAAAATAGAGTGTAAAAGCCAAAAATCATCATGTTATTGCATCTTTCCAATTGTGCAAGCATCGGTGAATCCGATCCAGGTCGTTACACATCCCCTTAATGAACCCTAGCTTATTCTTTGCCATCAAGGAAACTTCAACAGCTCTTTGCCAGTGATTGAAGTTCTCTCCATCCAGTAATTTACTCAACAATGAGTTGTTTGGATATCAGAATGATGAAGATACAAATCATTATTCGAATCTAGGGTTTCATCAGAATTCGTCTTCAAAATAGTAGTAGATTCACGCACTTTTGCCATCCTCAAAATCGGCACAGAAACTAGGTCAAAAAATTGGGGAAGAACAGTGATCAATGATCAAAATCGATTCGAGACCTCAATTAAAGAGGCTCTAATACCATGTCACAACGCTCACGACCGGCATTGAAGGAGCTCGAAGCTTAGAAAGAGAAAAACAGAATCAGAAAGAGGAAACTGAGTTGTTGTTTTATTCCACAAGCGAACTAACATATTAATACAGTAGTGTATTATTCAATAAATGGTTACAACGAACTAATCAGGTATTGTCACGTGACAAAATTCAACAACCCATAAAATTTATTATGTACACCAAGAAATATTATCAACTATACAACACTAACATACCTAACAAGGAAAACTGAACTACAACGGAATATATATCAACAACGAATTTCCGTCATCTATAACAGGGTGAGATTTCTCTTCGACTCCCTCATCCATAATATGTCATAACTTTGATAAAACTTTAAATCCCAAGGTCGAAATCCAAGGGAAAGGAACACGACCATGATGAGAGGGAGAAGGTTATCATCGTTGGTGGAACTTCGCGTTGGAAAAATGTGATGGATGTTAAGATCTAGAAGCTAACATCAAATTAAACAAACGAGAGATAATTCACTTGATTTTTTAGGCTAGTGGCTATGATAGATCTTGTGTGACTTACTTAAGAGAACTTTCCTAGGTATAATTAGTTCTCAAATCAAGGATAAAAGAGATTGGTTATCAAAAAATTACAAAATGTTACCCCGTCCGTTCCATTCAAATTATAACATTTTTTTAGTTGTCTTATGCAAATTACAACATTTTATTATTTAATATTTTTTTTCACTCAAAATTATCAAAATACTCATATTTTATATCGTATCAACCTACTACATCATTATTTATATATCTTTTTCCCGCACTCCTCTCTGACAAGCCTGTCGAATTTAGAAAGATAGACAAATTATTAAAAATTTATCTATCTTTCTAAATTCAATACATAAATAAATTATCGTGATAAGCCAATCCGTCGTAATTTGAATGAAACGGAGAGAGTATAATGTTATTATTCGACTGTGCTGATTGCATGGAGCCGGTCGAAGTTTTACGAAAAGTAAATATGTCTAAAAGGGTGAGATCCGACCATTATATCATGGAAAGCAGATCGTCTGGTTTTGTAAATACAATAACATAAGTGCTGTTAGGATATGCTCTTTTAAAAAAAATCTGAAAAAATAGTTAAAATCTTATCAAGAAAATATCAATCCTAAATAATAAAATCTAAAATAAAATTAATAAAAATAATCTCATAAAAATTCAAATAATAAAAATAAAAATAATTTTTATATTATCAAATAAATTTGAACCGTTAGATCAACTATCTAAATCTTTTAACGGTACATGTGCAGTTTTCCTAGGACTGCTGCAGAGGATCCCATTTTTATATCAGGAAACTAATCGCATGAAGGCCAGTGAACTTCCGTGCCCAAAACTTCTACTCATAAAAAACGTATTCACTACAAAATCCCTTGCTCCACTACAAAATTTTCTCCCAACAAACAAAATCCAAAAAAAGCAAAAAATAATTGCCCCAAAATACAAATCTTATTTTCCCATAGAAAATCAAATATTTTTTTCTTTCAAAAATCAAACTCGACCAGTTCTCCTCTCTCTCTCCTTCCCTTTCTCTCTCATCACCGTCGCCGCCGCCGCACCTTTCCTTCTCCGCCGTCACCTCCTACACCGTCCCTTCCTCTCCGTCCTCTAATTCGCCGGAATCGGACCGAATCGGCGCGAGATCGAGTCGGCATTTTCCAGATCCGAGAGGATAGGATAAGGAATCAAATCGAAGAAGCAAGCAAGCAATGTCGGAGGAGGAGAAGTTGTTGAAGGAGGCGAAGAAGTGGCCGTGGGAGGATCGGTTGTTTCATAAGAACTGGAAGGTCAGGAACGACGCCAATATCGACCTCGCCGGTGTCTGTGACTCGGTTACCGATCCCAAGGACCCTAGGCTCCGTGATTTCGGTGAGTAAAGGGACTTTTTAGGGTTTGTTTTGGTGTTGATGTGTGGGACTATGTTAGGGTTGGATTTTGAATTTTGAGGGGAATTTGTTTGTGTAGGACCGTTTTTTAAGAAGACGTTGGGGGATGCGAATGCGCCGGTGCAGGAGAAGGCGTTGGACGCCGTGATTGCTTATCTGAGAGCTGCGGATGCTGATGCGGGAAGGTGAGGAGGAAATTTCGGCTTTGTGACTGTAAGAGTGCTCATTGAGTGTGATTGGGTCTTGTTTAGAGGAGGTGTGGGACTGGAAAATGTACATGGTTTTTAGCTCGAGTGACTGTTTCTCTTGAGAATTGAATGTAATAGTCTGATTGATGGGTCAATTTAATTCTCATCCTCTGAACACTGAGAAATGTTATTGTGGGCAGTTGCATAACCATAGGCTTGTTGGTGTTAGTTGTACAACCTTTTGTTGGATGATCTCATGATTAGAAGAGAGATTTGACAATTTGATTTTGATCTTTGTAATTTTGGTTTTGTTGGGTATCTAGTGAGGATGAAATTTTGATGGTTAAACACTTGAATGTAGATATGCAAAGGAAGCATGTGACACTGTTGTGGCCAAGTGTTTAACTGGACGACCGAAGACAGTGGAGAAGGCTCAGATGGTTTTTCTACTATGGGTGGAGCTTGAAGCAGTTGAAGCTTTCCTGGTAAGGGAGTGAAGATTTTCTGTTGGTTTTTTCCCCCTGATTGCTAGAGTATTCAACTTGGGATGACTAAGATTTCTAGTGGGCCGGAGTTGAATGCTTATAATTAGTGCTGTATCGTTGCAAATATGTATGATTTGAATTAAGCACACTTGCAACAGTTATTGTGTATGATCCCACATCGACTTTCTTAAGCTTCTTTTCATGTCATTTTTTATTTTGATTTCTTTCTTTATGGCAAACTGGAGAGTATGAAATCCGAATGTCTTGCACTAGTATCATAATTAATGAGACACTGTAAGTAACTTGAAAGAATTAGAATCTTAGAGGGGAAGGATGTAGCATCTGATTTTTGAGCAATGAAATGAACATTATGTAACAGAGAAACAAAGTATGAGATCAACTTGAAAGAAAAGAGTATGTGACAGTGACTCTCGATGAATGACCAGTGAGCAGAGTGGCTGCCTTATGCATTTCTGATATGACATGCTACTCCTTTGAGTGAGTTGACTTTTTACTTGAGAAATGTCAAGTGGCCTTATTTGTATCATTGTATGAAGGTTCAAGGCTGGACCAATTGTTTTCTTCTACATCCTTTTTAACTCCAAGTGTTCCTTGCAATTATCACACATCGTTTAGCCAAGTGCTGCGCACCTTCAGTTTCTTACCTAGTGCACATACGAGACTATCATTTGCTTCACTTCATTTTTGTTAGAAAAATAGGATAAAGATTATGGCATGAGAGGATAGTCTAGCAAGCATCAAATTTGAAGTTCTTAAATGACACTTAGTTGGAATGATTGGGATTCATAATAAAGCTCCTGTATGATAGTCAACCATTAGTCTCTCCTGGCCGGGTCCTCTATCTCTAACTATCAAAGTCTGTTTTGTGAAATGAATAGATTTCTGAGCCTTAGATGCTGTTACTCAATTGTGAGATATGTGTCTATTTTGTCAAAGTAACAAACAAGGTAAACATGTTTTCAGAGAAGAAAAGTCATTATTTGTTTGCCAGGAAACCTAGCATGTACGTGGGTTGCCGAACACCTATCTTGTTTGAACATGAAAAAAAACCTTATATGGACCTTTAAAATTGCACCTTAGCATAAAAATCTGTGCATATCCTTCCAGATCATGGTTGTCAGCTTCGTTTGGTGATCTTGTTGGTTATGTGGATGTATTCAAGGAATCCTTACTGATTTCTTTTTTCTGGACCCTCTTTCTGCATCCTTTCTCTATTTGGTAGATTGAAGTCAAATGTGGATCACCTATGCTTTCTCAGCATGAGACAAGGGTGGTTCAGACAACTTGTTGGTTAGAGATTACATAATGAACTTGTGATGGGTTCACTAGTTATTTACTGTAGTTGATTTACCCATTTATGATATCACAGTGTATATTTTCATGCTAAATGAATTAGCTTTCCTCTTTGCCTTGAAGTTATAATAACCTATGTGCCTTTCGTCAGGATGCAATGGAGAAAGCAATTAAGAACAAAGTGGCAAAAGCTGTTGTTCCTGCTATTGATGTTATGTTTCAAGCACTGAGGTTTGTTGAATAGAGTTCCTTCCAGTGATGCAATTTCTTACGTTCTATGGCTATGCCAACTTTGATATGCCATCTGCATTGTTTTTTTGGGGTAGCGAATTTGGTGCAAAAATTGTACCTCCAAAACGGATTCTCAAGATGTTACCTGAGCTGTTTAATCATCAAGACGAGAAAGTTCGTGCTTCATCCAAAGGATTAACTCTTGAGTTGTGCCGCTGGATTGGCAAGGATCCAGTTAAATCTATTTTGTTCGAAAAGATGCGAGATACCATGGTATTTATCCTTTTTGTGTCAATCGACTCAATTTTAATGTTCTGTTCTTTAAAAATGTCAGTAATTTTCCCATTTTCTCCTTTCTAAGAAAAAAGAGTTGGAGGCTGAGCTGGCCAATGTGACTGGTGGTGCCAGGCCCACACGCAAAATAAGGTACAATTTGTTTCAGTTCTTCTGCTTACTGTTGACTTTATTACTTGACATGAGCTGCTCAACTCATTATTGAAGACTTTCGTTGAGAAAATTTTAGTTCTTCCGACTTTAGTATTGATGTCATTAGTGTCTTATCCTCTTGACGCACAAATGTGCTCTTTCCTACCCGAATATGAATCTTTCATCAAAGGAGGCATGTAAAAGTGCTTGTGCAGATGTATTTGTCTGCATTATCTGTGTTATGATGCTACTGATATTTTGAGTTTTTGGTCATCATCTCATGATTTTAAAGGAGTTGGTCTCGTATCCTGGTTATAGAGTTGGTGTGACCTAAGGTCATAAGTTTGAATACTGCACCCCACATTTGTTATGGCACTTGTTCGACATTTGGTCTGTGGTGGTTCACGCTTCAAGCCCACATAAGAAATTCGCATGAGGGAAGTTTGAGGATCTAAACTCGGGATCTACCTGCTCTCATCCCTTGTAGCAAAGCATTTAGAAAGAGCTGAAACTGATGGTAGAAAGTTATACAAATAAAAAATAAAAAAAGAACCTGTATCGTAAGAAATGGTTTTGAACTTGAATATTATGCATTCCTTTGCATCCAATGTATTCCAATGATGTTCCCTTGAATAGGAAATAGATGGGTTTTGGATGATAGGAAACAAACTAACCTACAGTGTGAATGCCTCTATGTATTCCTCAGATCAGAGCAGGACAAAGAACCAGAGCCGGAAGCTGTTACTGAAGCTGTGGGCTCGGGGCCTTCTGATGAATCTGCTCCCGAGGGTAAAGTTCTCTTCTCTCCTTCCTGTGATGTCGGTGTGGTATAATTAACTTACGAATTGCGAACAACCTTTCGACAAAGATTAAGTTGATCAATGAGTTAGTGAGTGGCAGGGAAAGTAATATGATAATCAATGAAAAACAGGTTCTTTAAGTTATTTCTTGATCTCCTTCCAGTAATAGGTTTCCCCTTTGAGTTCTAGATGTTGGCATCTTAATTGAGAGGTGATATGCTTCAGAGCCTGACTAACTCATGTGGAAATTGACTTTTGACGACTTCATGGTAGATTTCCTGTAATGGAATCTTCAAGTCTTCTGCTGTTCTTTACCTGTTCTCTGTGTGGAAGTTGCTAATGATGTGGTGTTCTCATACTCATCCAATTCTCGTTCTCATATATATACAATCTGTTTTGACAGCACCCCCAGAAATTGATGAATATGAACTTGTTGATCCGGTTGACATACTAACACCCCTGGAGAAGTCAGGATTCTGGGAAGGAGTGGTCAGTTCTCTTTACTTAAACAAGCTTCATGACGTTGTGTGCTTAACTAATAGCTTGTGTTTTGTGTTTTGAGCTTGAGAACATGACTTCCAATGGAAAGGATTTGGGGAAATCACAGTAACAACTTTCCTCTTATAGTTCCTGGTGGTTAAGATCTGAAAGACTCATGTTTTTTCTTCTTTCATTTTCTGTAGAAAGCGGCCAAGTGGTTAGAGCGTAAAGAAGCTGTCGCAGAGTTGACAAAACTTGCTTCCACAAAGAAAATAGCTCCTGGCGACTTCACTGAAGTCTGTAGGACACTTAAGAAGGTATTGCAAAATCCATGTGTATTTGATCCTTCCCATATAATGGCGGACTTTAATTATATCCTATGTCAGTTTTCGCATGTTCGATTCTCATGTCCCTGTTTACATTTGACTGTATTATCTTCCTGCAGATCATCACAGATGTGAATATAGCAGTTGCAGTTGAGGCCATACAAGCTGTTGGTAACCTTGCTAGGGGCTTACGAACTCATTTTTCTGGGAATTCACGTATGCTATTGCCAATTTTGTTGGTATGTTAGTTTCATCCTTTACATGTTTTGTTTTTCCTGTGCTTGATCTGTGCTTATGCTAAATGTTTTTTTTTTTTTTTGCAATGTTTCCTATCACTGGCATATTTTATCGCTTGTTCTACCTTATTAGAGTATCTGCCATTTGAAAGCATCTTTTTTGTATGATAGAGAACAGTAAGATATGTAGGACATACAACACATAGTGGTGTCTTTGATCCAGAAGCTGAACTTTAGGACATTGTTTTGCATCTTCAAGTGTGAACTAGAGTCTGTGATTGTCAAAAACTGTTTGGCATATTCGAGTGTAAACTAGTCTTTCATTGTCATCGTTAAAGAGTAAAATGAAGAGAGGGGAATATGATATCGCTTGTGGAAGAAGACATAATCTATATTTATCGAGTTGTCAAAAAGAAAATAGGAAACATTACTGTAGAGAAATAAGTCAAGTAGGAAACATACCATCTAGATAATCAATCTAAATTAGGAAAGACAATATCTAGTATAACAACATAATTTAACATTCTAACTGCCATCCTGTTACATTGCAACGTTAAGTGTAAAAACTAGGATTCAATTAATGAAAAGGCCAGAAAGCTATTTGACATATGATATTTACAATTCCTTACTCCACAACAACTACAACAATACCAATGCATGTGTTTTGTGTGATAGGGTTTTGTGCGACTCTTACCCGGTTATCCCCGTTGCATATGACAAAGAGACTGTATCCCAATAGAAAATTCCAAACTAAAGAGAGAAAAATGATAGCAATGTGGATTTCAACCCACATGTCTGTAGCAATAGAAGGGATTCGAAAAGAACATTAACAATTATCTGGAATTTCATGAACTCATGAAGGACATTGTACTAGAGGACAATGATGTCATCATCATCATATTCAAGTAGATGACCCCATTTATTTGAATGACTTGGTTTGCTGTTGTCGTTATAATCAGTAGCAATGAACTTCTCAAAAAGCACTCAATGAGGAACCCTTTCTTGAAGAATCAATAAATCATCAGGATATTTTATCTGCTTCGTGGACTGATGCTGAAATTGTTCGTTTCATTTTGTCCATGTTAATAGGAAAAACTGAAGGAGAAGAAACCAACTCTTACTGAGGCCTTGACCCAAACTTTGCAAGCCATGCATAAGGCTGGCTGTTTAAACCTTGCTGATATTGTTGAAGGTAATGAGACGACTTTGTTTTAACACGAGTTTCAAAAAACCTAACCAGACCTGAGCAGTTCGATCTTATGCACTCAGCATAACCTGGTAAATCGGATATGTTCTGTTGGATATATGTAGATTAGTTTCACATTTTGATTTCAGTACTTAGCAATTTATGGAGCCTAAAGATTTCCTCCTATTTTTCAATCTCAATACAAGAGCTAGCAATAATGCACACAACTATCACTATCATCGACTTATATCATTGGAGGCTTCTTACAGTAATTAGCTGTATCCTGGTTTGATTATTTTTTCGTTCCACGCTTCTTCTGACTATCATCTGAACTTAGAGGGCTCTCAAGTTGTCTAACTCATGTTTACTTTTCCTGTTTAGTTGTTATTGTATGTTTCATCATCTTTTGCAAATTCATAAAGGTTTGTGCATGGACTTCACCTATTTTGATATGTTGCTACTGATATCTAGCTTTTGCTTTGGCAGATGTGAAGGTTGCAGTAAAAAACAAAGTACCCCTTGTTCGCTCATTGACCTTAAATTGGGTGACATCATGTATTGAGACAAGCAGCAAGCCTATTGTTCTAAAAGTGCACAAAGATTATGTTCCTATTTGCATGGAGGTTTGTGTGTTTTTCCATTTATTCTCTCTTCAGATTATGTGTTAATTCTAGAGCGATCACATTAGATGTGAGGAACAATCAATGTCCTCCACATACTTTCTCTTTTTGCTTCAAAAAATTGTTATGTCAATACTATTATCGCTTTATTTTTTCCCATATTAGTGGTGTGCTAGGCATTATCTTAACTTCTCGATTTGTGCTTGAGCAACTTGTTTGTGTGATTGCTATGCTCTAATGCACCTTGCCTTAATTTTCACACTCTTTTATTGGCAAGCTAATGTTTGCTAACCAACCAGGGTATGATTAGTCAGCGATCCCTTTGCAAACAACATAAAATGATTGCTTAGGTTAGACCTTATTAGAAATTGAGTATTTTTACATGTACATTTATCTTTGAGAATTGAGATTGTAGTCTCTTGTCATCCTTGTGTTTAAATTACCATCATATAAAACTTGCTGTTGCTGCTAGTTATGATTTTTCCCGCTTTTTTTTTATACTCCCTCTGTCCCAAATTAATTGAAATGTTTTCATTTTTGGTCAGTTTCAAAATAAATGAAACGTTTTCATTTTTGTTAACCTTTTAATATAAAGAAATACCAAATCAATCTCATATGATACACCCATTAACTCCTCTCACAACTGTTACAGTAAACCCCACTATCATAAAAAAATATTCATTCTTTACCAAAATCCACACAATTCAACACTCGTATAAATTCTCGTGCCGTGTCAAAACATTTCGATTAATTCGGGATGGAGAGAGTACTTAGTTTTTTGAATTCATGTGCGAAGCTAACATTGGGGGTTGCTGAAATGGATACTTGAACGACTTTATCTACTCAAGCATGGGACTGCTCGCTAAATCCTAATATATGTTATCCATTACTAAAGCCTTTCTGATGGACCCATGCCATCCTTGACCTTTTGCCTTTGGAGGTTGTTTTTAGGGATTGAAGTCATTTTGAAATGTGTTACAACCTACAACTGTAAATGGTCTGCATAAATGCAACTTTGATCTCTGATATTGGAAACAAAATTTGATGTTCAGTGTCTGAATGATGGTACCCCAGAAGTTAGGGATGCAGCATTTTCAGCACTGGCAGCTATAGCCAAGGTAGCTCTCGTAGCTGGTGAATTTGTTACTCACTGTTATTATTTTTTGTTAGCTGGGCTTGAGCTAGATTCTTCTTTGTAGTTGGTTGGGATGAGGCCTTTGGAAAGGTCTCTAGAGAAGCTTGATGATGTCAGGAAGAAGAAGCTTTCTGATATGATTGGTAGTACAGGAAGCGACCCTTCTGGAGGGTCTGTCTCAGGTTTGGACTTTATATACCTCAAATAAATCTTAATAAAACCAGTTTTTCCTTTTTCTGAAGCATGATATTTTGTAAATTTTCATGGTGTTTCAGCTCCAGGTCAAATATCAAATGGAAGTGTGTCGGAGGTTCGATCTTCTATATAATCACTTCGCTTCATTCATCTAATTGAATTTATGCTTAAAAATTAGATCTGTTTGTTCCTTGGATGTTTAGTTGTGCATGCAGTGCAGCATCTACGAAAGATGCAAAAGCAATTTATAATTTATAATGCATCTGGTGATCTTCTTGTGTCACAGTTGCATCAATTATGCTTCCCTATATTTAACTTTCAGTTTATTATTACTTCACTTGCATTTTCCTTTTCTCCTAAGCTAGGACAGGTAATAATTTTTGCTCACTGACCTATGGCCACTTTACTGCTAAAGGAAGCAGTATTTCCTAAGGAATTCATGAGGGTCCCTACTATTTAATATATAGCATTGACACCAGAGATAAAGGAGAGCTATTCTAATCACAGTAATGGAAACCTACCTTGTACTCATTAGTCATTAGTTTTGATTTTCTCCCCTGGGTCAGTGTCAATCATTCCAAACATTAATTATAAAATTTTCTGTGACTTGTGGCAGCATGGTAGTAGAAGTGCCTTCTTATGTGTGAATAAGCGTCAGAACAAAGAGAGATGTGATGATAAGTATATATCGAATTCCATCTGCTGATTTGGAGTTCTGCAGCCTGCTGTTTTAGGATGTTTTCTGGCAGTAGGGAAAATAGTTCACATAAGTATAGGCAGAAATTTTCTTGTGCTGCAATTCTAATCTTATACTGGTTCTTTTTCAATGCCTTTGTAAATGTATGGACCTGTATGGTAAAAATGAATAGAATACATCTTATTTTGGAATTGATTTCTGTAAATATTGAAGTTTAGATTTCTCCTTGTGCTTATGTAGTATTTACTCCAATAGCCTTCCTTCCTTGCATATACTCGTCAGATTGTCCGTGGAACAGCATAGACTGTACTGTGTTGTTAAACATTACCATATTTATGTCAGTGAAGGATTCTTTTTTCTGCCCTAATGTTCCTCAATGCCTTTTAATCTGCTGTTCAAAATTCTATTTTTGCAGGCTTCAGAAAATCCGTTTATCAGAAAATCAGCTGCAAGTATGCTCAGTAGTAAAAGGCCTGTACATGCAGCTGTAAGTTTTTCTTGTTACTCCCCATATCCTAGGAAAATAAAAGCTAGCCTTGATACTTTGGAGGCCTTTAGACCTATGACTCCATTGTTTCTGGTAGCATGCTAACAGAAAAGCAGGTTCCACCAAGCCTGCATCTAGCAAAAAAGGTGAAGTAGCTGTCTCACAGAAAAATATGAAAGCAGTTGAACCTGAAGATATTGAGGTATGCTTTGTATTCTTCCATTTCTGATTTATTTGTTTATTCTTTTAGATTATTTTTTTATTCATTTTATGCTAAAAAACATCCTTGTTTCTCTGGAATACAGCCATCAGAGATGAGCCTTGACGAGATTGAAATGAGGTTGGGTTCTCTCGTACAAGGCGACACTATCACTAAATTAAAGAGTTCTGCTTGGAAAGATCGACTTGAAGGTTCTTAGTTTTCTCCTTGTGTATTTCTTGAGCCTTTTGACTTTTCTGTCTATATTTTGTTGAGATGGTTCTCCGAGATCAGAGCAGATCCACCCACC
This sequence comes from Drosera capensis, assembly GCA_001925005.1. Taxonomy (NCBI): domain Eukaryota; kingdom Viridiplantae; phylum Streptophyta; class Magnoliopsida; order Caryophyllales; family Droseraceae; genus Drosera; species Drosera capensis. The sequence goes on along the minus strand of LIEC01005952.1, from coordinate 24,242 downwards.
ACATCCCAATGTTATCAAAGATATCAACTGTTGTTCATGATCTGTACTTATTTTGTTTGCCCATGCTGTTCAGTCCTGATTTACATGGAATTAAAATTTTTCTTACATTCTAGATTTTAGCCAAAAAGAAATTTTTCTTTAAGCATATCATGTTTAAACATATTAGGTATTGTGATGGTGTAGCATGCTTTTTTTAAGTATCCATTCAAGTTCACTAAAGCTTTTTTTTTTTCTTATGATAAAATAGCAACTTAGCCCTTACCCTTTTTTGGGGAACTTGATTGGACTGTGTGTGTGTGTGCTCCTTTAGATGTTAGGTGTTGTAGAAGATGGCCCTTTGAACTTAAACTCCTAGAGTACATTGAGAACGGGACGGCTGATGGTGAAAATTTTATTTCGCTGAGCAGGAAGTCATTCTGCTACTTACTGTTCATTTAGCATAATGAGAATGCGTGAAACTTGTGTTGCTTTTGCTGTGCTATTATCTAGTTGCTGCTAATATTCTCGGATCTTCATTAAATCAAAAGTTCTATATTTATTTTGTAGCAATTGGTTTATTAAAGGGACAAGTGGAGGGTATTGAGGACCTGGATCCTTCGGTGGAGATCTTGATACGTCTGCTCTGTGATCTTCCTGGGTGGAGTGAGAAAAATATCCAGGTTTTGGAACTTTGCTTTTATGCATGTTGGCTACTGTTTGCTCAACACGTTATTTCTGGGTTCCATGGTATTAAGTGTAGTTTGAACTGTGTATTCCAAACTTTGAAAGTGCTCTCAGTACATTAAGCAATCTTATGGGGGAAGAATATCAATTTATTAATTCAATAAATATGTTTAATTTCTATATTTTGGGGAACCATATCCTGGTTGCAAATAGTTGGTTTTCGTAGTTGCTTTTACAGTGTACAAATCTTGGGCTAGAAACTAAATCTTCATTATCTTCTACAAGGCTGTCTATTCTCTGTTATTGATGGTCAGCGTCATGTCAGAGATAGTCGTTCGAAATATGCATGGCTTATCCAATTATACTATAAACATAAAGTTCCTTGCATGATGTTGGGGCTACCTTATATCCTGATGAAGCTACTGCAAGCTTTTAACAACGGACACAATCTGTTGCGATTTTTCGGGCGGTGTAGCGGCTGGGTTGTCTTTCGAGCATTGGTTATCCTATCATAGCTAGAGATGAAGTTTCTGTCTCTTGAAATGCAAAGTTTGGATCATATTGAGGTTTCCTTACTAACGTGTTGCCACAAAATCTTTTACCTGGGTACTGTAATGCAGCAATTGTAACTAAGACAGTTAGCCAAAACTAAATTCTTCAATCTTTCTGTAACAGAAGTGAAAACAAACACAAGTTATCATTGGCCGTAACATATGATGATGTTATTTATTTAACAGACGCGTCAATGTCACATTGGCTTTTAGAAATCCAGATTGATGGATTATCTGTTGACATTGCAGGTCCAGCAGCAGACTATTGAAGTTATATCTTACATAGCATCCACTGCAAGGAAATTTCCAAAGAAATGTGTTGTACCGATCTCTTTTTGGTAAGCTATGTGGAATTGATCCACTATACCTGTTTACACTTGTTATTTAGAGTATTGGTGACAGACATATGATTAATGTGAGCTAAAGGCCATAAGCGTTAAAGGCCACTCAAGGTTGTTAGATATGTGATATAAGATGTATGCAGTTTTACATATTGTAATATTTAATGGTTACATGAATTAAACATATAACTTAGGCATAAGTCTTTTTTCATCAAGTGATTTATATTTTCTTCTTGATGCAGGCATTTCAGAAAGGGTTGCCGATATTAAAACACGAGCACAGGCTATGAAGTGCCTCACCACTTTTTCAGAAGCAGTAGGCCCAGGACTAGTTTTCGAAAGAGTGAGGGATTTTTCGCTCTATTTTTGATCGAGCTATTTTAAGTCATTCCTCACTCATCAGTCAGATTTTTTCGTCCATTCTTCTCGTGTTTTTTTACTTGCCAATAAATTGCTCTCTTTGAAGAGCAAAATGTTGTTCAACTTAGCCTTTTAGTGAACTTTTAGAGAACAGGATGCTAGGTGGAACATGATTTTGGATCTTCCTTCTTAAGCTTGATAATTTTGTAGAGTTTGAGATGGGCCTTCAAGGCACAAATAATTTTTGTGGCTTCGAAGTTCTGATAGATTTTGTCCTGAACATCCTTCTCCAAGTGCCTTGTTCAGATCATGCTTCTATTATTCATGAATTGCTGGTTAAATTTTCTGATTTTCTTTTTGTAGCTGTATAAAATTATGAAGAACCACAAGAACCCAAAGGTGCTGAATGAAGGAATTCTATGGATGATCTCCGCCGTTGAAGATTTTGGCATTTCCCATATAAAACTGAAGGTATCTGCTATTCCCTTTAACCTCTGAATGAGTACCTGTTTTGCCACTATGCCCCAATGTAGCTGTATTCTTGTCTCTTTCAATTGTAGGATCTAATAGATTTCTGCAAAGATACTGGACTACAGTCAAGTGCTGCTGCTACTAGGAATGCTACCATTAAACTCATTGGTGCTTTGCATAAGTATGTTGGTCCAGGTGAGACCTATTTCTGTCATGGGTCATGTATTATTGTTGTGCTTCTTATCCTTGAGACACTTAATGTTTTGTGCAGAAATCAAGGGGTTTCTCGTAGATGTCAAACCTGCACTTCTTAGTGTACTTGATGCAGAGTATGAGAAAAATCCTTATGAGGTAACTGCAATCTTGTAAGTGTTTCCGGTTTCTTAGATAAATCGGTGCTTATTTTATTTCATTTTGTTCCCCAGGGTTCAGCTGCAGCTCCAAAGAAAACCATAAAAACATCAGATTCTTCACCCTTGTCTTCTGGTGGATTGGACAGCTTGCCACGGGAAGACATTAGCGGGAAGATCACAGCTACCTTGCTCAAGAATTTTGAAAGCCCTGATTGGAAGGTATTTCCTTCGGTATACACAAACTTTGCATAGAAAATACACATGACCATATGTGAAGCGGTTAATGTTGCTGCTGCAAATGAGTCATAGGTATCTAATTTTTGTGATGTCTTGTTGCATAAAGACACGGTTGGAATCAATTGAAGCAGTAAACAAAATTCTGGAGGAAGCCAATAAGCGCATCCAACCTTCTGGAACGGGTAGAGCCTTTGTTTATTGTTTTGACGACCATTCTGGAGCAATCACTTTCTTTGCTTCTGTTCATGTATGCCTTTAGCATATGTTTTGCTACTTTTGTATTCCGGTTTTGTTCGTTTCATACAACTATAGCTTATCATCAGGGGAGTTGTTTGGTGCTCTTAGAGGACGTTTATATGACAGTAACAAAAAGTTGGTCATGGAAGCCTTGTCTACCATTGGCAGTGTCGCATCTGCAATGGGTTCTCCTGTTGAGAAATTAAGCAAGGTTGGACTTCAATGATTCTTATTTAACCCATGATCAGTATCGTTTCTTTTTTGTTTCCGCTTTTCGTCTTGTTTATGCTGGGCACTGGTTATCGCAGGGAATTCTTTCTGATGTTCTGAAATGCCTTGGGGATAACAAAAAGCAAATGAGGGAATGTACCATGACAACTTTAGAATTGTGGCTTGCAGCAGTCAACCTTGATAAAATGGTCGATTTCTTGTCCTATTGTTGGGGCTTGTATCTGTTATCTGCCATCCCTTATATAAATCAGTAATGTTGTATGTAGGTCCCTTACATGACTGTAGCTCTGACAGAACCCAAAATTGGTGCGGAAGGGCGCAAGGATCTTTTTGAATGGATAACAAAGCAACTGATTAGGCTGAATGACTTTCCTGACGCTGTGCATCTGTTAAAACCTACTGCCAGTGCAGTGGCGGTACTTGACTTGAATTGTTGATCTAATTACGATTAGAATATGTGCTTTGGGGATAGTTAACGAGTCTAATTTGGTTGAATGCCAGGATAAGTCTGCTGATGTACGAAAAGCTGCAGAAGCATGCCTTGGTGAAATCATTAGAATTTGCGGACCAGAATTGGTGTGTTCCCTGTTTTGAGATCTGATGATGGTTGCTTTCCATTTATCTGCTTACTTGCTTAGTTATGTTCATGCATGGAATTGTTTGTGTTGATCAGGTGACTAAGAATTTAAGAGATATCCAAGGGCCACCCTTTGCTCTTATAGTTGAGAGGCTGAAGCAGTATGGCAGCGTTCCAGGTGCTTGACTGCTCTCTTCCTCTTAGGCGTCTTTTAACTTTTCTTGCTCTGCGCTCTGCAGGCTGTAGTCCTCCCCTCTGATTATTAGCTTACTATTTCCTTGCCCTTTTGGCATTGATTGTTTGTGACTGAAGTACCTGACTTGACTGACAATATGGGAGCATCCTTCAAGGGGAGCTCCAGGGTTGGAAAACCAAGCTCCAACGGTGTTGCCGACCGTGTACCGAAACATGGGAACAAAACTGTTGCTACGGTATGCCGTGATTGACCTGGTTGTTCTAGACTTTTGGTGGTTGTATCGTTAAATCTGTATTTTTGTTGATTTATAAGAGAGGTGCTGTAGCAAGGAGTTCCCGAACAGAACCACTTTTGTCTATTCATGATATTGCTGTCCAGTCCCAACCACTGTTAAATGTGAAGGATTCAACCAAGGTGATTGTCTATGCTACTATCTTGTAGTTAATTCACATAAATTTTTTTCTTGAAACACTACTTCCAGGATTTTTCTCAACCATTTACCTGTACAGGAAGATAGGGAAAGGCTGGTTGTTCGGCGATTTAAATTTGAAGAGCCTCGCTTAGAGCAAATCCAAGATCTTGAGGTTGGCATTGTTGATATTGAATACACGAACGTGTTTTTTTTTTCGTGGATGATTATCTACTTTTTTTTATTATCGCAGAATGGTCTGATGGGACATTTAAGTGCTGACATCTAAGTACTGACATTTTTCCAAATTTTTATTGTTGCAGAATGGTCTGATGAGATATTTTAGAGAAGACTTGAGTCGGCGACTTCTAAGTACCGACTTCAAAAGGCATGTGGAAGGCATAGAATTGCTACACAGGGTAACTGACTTTGTCTATTTAGCATCAAGGATTCTAGAAGCAGTGATTTACATCTGTGGATTGGCATTGTCAGGCACTGCCTTCCATAGGAAAGGAAGTAATTGAGCTTGTGGATATACTTATGAGATGGCTTGTTTTGCGATTCTGTGAATCAAACACAACTTGCATATTAAAGGTGTGTTGTGTCTATCACTTGCTTCCAAGCCTACACATTTTATACAGTAATTTGTTTCCAGATACATGCATGATATCTCTTCTCCTTAACTCGTTCAGGTTTTGGACTTTCTCCCTGAAATGATTGAGATGTTGAGAAATGAGGCATACTCGCTGACTGAATCTGAAGCAGCCATATTTCTTCCATGCCTGATAGAGAAGGTCAGGCTTTTTTTTTCCCAATGATTCAGTAAATTGAGATATTCTGTGCTTTCCTCCAAAGTTGTCATAGTGTAGTTAAACTGCATGTTTTTTATATAGTACCTGATTTTGGATAATGTTATACTAGTCATTTGAGTTTTGACATTGTCGGTGTGTCAAATGCTATCGTGATGCATAAGTATACCGTCACAATGTAATGGTTATGTCTATTAATAAAACAAAAGGAGAAAAATACTGTTATATCAAAATTCTACCTAATATCTTGTAGAAGTTATCTTAACTCTCTAATTTAATCATGGAATGGTTGGAAGCCAATACTTGTTGGCAGACCCTTTTCTATGCTTTATACTCCCTCCGTCATGTGAAGAGTGCAATACTCTGATCGGAATCGGGAATTTATATGAGAGTTGAATTTTTTTGATATTTGTGTAGTGGTGGGGTTTATTGGAGTAAAGTTGAGAAGAGATAATGGGGTTACTGTAGTAGACAAAGAGTGATTTGATGCTTTTTTTTTTTTCAAATAAGGAAATGTTGCATTTATAGTGGGATGGCCAAATATAGTAAGTGTTACATTTTTCGTGAGATGGAGGGAGTATTTTTCTAGAGCTGTTTGCAGTGTTACAGTGGAATTTTTCAGTCAGCACTTGGTCTAACTTGTCCAACTTTTTGAGAATTGTTTCCAATTTCTGAATACAATGACTCGTGTGGTTTATTGTTGAGTTTTGATGTGGTTGATATTGACAGTCTGGTCATAACATTGAGAAAGTTAGAGAGAAAATGCGAGAGCTTATGAAGCAAATGGTATCCATATATTCGCCAGCAAAATATTTCCCCTATGTTCTCGAAGGCTTGCGCTCAAAGAACAACCGGACACGTATTGAGTCTGTCGATCTCGTTGGATTTCTTCTGGAGCACCATGGAGGGGAGGTAGATCTTAGAGAATATGATGTCCTATAATAAGGTTCTTGGTGGGTATTTTAATCATGCTGTTTAAATTCGCAGATTAGTGGGCAATTGAAAAATTTGCAAATTGTTGCAAGTCTGACAGCTGAGAGGGATGGTGAAATTAGAAAGGCTGCTCTGAATACATTAGCCACCGGGTATAAGATTCTAGGTATGTACTATGGAGTAAGTGAATACAATCTTGACCAGACTTATTTTCTTCTTCTCTTTTTTGAAAGATTGTTTTTACTGTACCCTGCTACTATTAGGTGAGGACATATGGAGATTCGTAGGAAAGCTAACCGATGCCCAAAGAAGTATGATAGATGAAAAATTCAAATCTAAAGTACATATCTACTGTTCTTTATCTTCTTCTTCGTCTTTCATTCTCCGTATAGATGTTTAGTGTCTTTGTATGTGTTGTTTACTCATTCAATTGTCTGTCTGTCAGGCTAGAGAGATGGACAAAAGAAAGGAAGGAAAACCGGGCGAAGCCAGAGCTTCTCTCAGACGCTTGGTCAGGGATAATGGGTATGCTCTTGCATCTATATAGTCTCATTGGTTTACAGAGGCTAACTGATCAACATGCTGCTTTCTATCATCACACAAATTATTTAAAATACGTTGTGGTTTTGACCAACAGATGAATATAGTGATCATGGTCTTGTACCTCTGTTGCTTTTTGGGCCTCACCCCCACCCAACGTTGAGTATCTTCATTCTTTACCAGCCACCATATTATCAATTATCAAGGTTGTTTGGCCTTGCAGTTTCTCAATTTGGTTACACCTTTTTCGCACTAGCCATTCCGTCTCTCCTTCTCCATTATCTTTGTTTTTTTTTTTTTTTTGTTGGCTGTAATGGTTGATGATGCGCGGTTATCTGGAGTTCCAATATGGTCCCTTCATGTCATCACTTTGATTGATTTCTTTAGAAGCTTGCTTATCCTTATCTGCTATAGTTCTGATTCATGTGCCTCCCAAAATTTTGACAAACTTACAGGTCTGATGTGGCAGAACAGAGTGGAGAAGTTTCCAGATACATATCTGGTGGCTCTGGCCCAGTGTTTGCTAGGTATATCTTTCTATCCTTTGGCTTCCCAAGTTTTTCACCTTGTTCCTCCATCTATAATAGGCTACTAGCAATTGTGTTTTATTGTCTTTTATTTGTTTCAACCATTACATGTTGCAGTTTTAGCAATTATTTTTGAAACCTGTTCTGTGATTGCAGGGAAACTTATGCTGACCCTGAATTCCATATGGAGAGAAGTTCATTTCCTCGTCCTCATGCTGGTGTTAGTGGCCCTGCAGGCTGGAATGAGGCTTTGGATATAATAGCTCATGGTTCTCCGGAGCAGGCAAGTCATTTGCTTTAATATTTCATAGTTCATCTATTCATGGTGTATGGTCCGTGAAATCAATTATTCTTATGGTAGTATGAATGAGCCTCATCTGTATTGACCAAATTGATTACTACATGACCTGCTCAATTTCCTGCATGCTAATTTGTTATACCTCTTGCTATAGTTTTCGGCTGTTTAAAAAACTAAAACTAGTGGCTAAGAGGTTTTAGATTGTTCTAGTGTAAGATTGGAGATTTATCGGTTTTGGTATTGGGTAAGATTCCTCAGGTTTCTCTTTATAGTCTTTTTTGTGTCTGTGACTCATCCCTCATGCGGGAATGGAGCTTTTCCAATGATGCTTCTGTTTTTCTGGATGTGGTTTGTGGCACTCCTATTCTTTCTTTTGGTGTAGAATAAAAGTCGACATCACTGATCACTCCAGTGATGTTTATGTGACTCGGTCAGAAATGGATCCTTGTTTTTAAATGCTTTGTGTATGCAGTCTGTAGAAGGAATGAAGGTTGTGTGCCATGAGTTGAATCAAGCTATGAGCGATCCTAATGGAAGTGCTTTAGATGATGTAGTGAAAGATACTGATTGGCTTGTGGCATGCTTAGCAACTAAGGTATGCTTATATTTCATTTTGTATTTCGTTTTAAATCTTGCTTTTTTTCTGAAAACATATCTCTTGTTATATGTTACTTTAAATAGGTTGCCAAGACTTTCGACTTCAGTCTATTGGGAGCTTCTTCAAGGTCCTGCAAATATGTGTTGAACACTCTGATGCAGGTAATAGTTTTCTTCCACGAACCCTTGAATGAATCTTTGCTTGAGCTTGGCACTGAATCAAATTATGATCATTTTGCTTTGGATGCCCACAATTCACTGCAGACTTTCCAAAGTAAGAAGCTAGCCCATGCTGTGAAGGAGAGCACTCTAAATGATCTCATTACCGAACTTCTGCTATGGCTTTTGGATGAAAGAGTTCCACAAATTGACGATGGCGGCCAACTTTTAAAAGCTTTGAATGTTCTGATGCTTAAGATTCTGGTACTCATAGTTTGGCCACACTTTTACGCCATCTTCTAGAACAAATTTCTGAATGTGAACTTTCGCCAATGCAGGAAAATGCGGATAGAACTTCATCCTTCGTTGTCTTGTTTAATCTTTTACGGCCTTTGGACCCCACAAGATGGCCTTCACCAGCATCAGCAGAAGCCATTTCAGTTAGAAACCTGAAGTTCTCTGATCTTGTTGTGAAGTGTCTTATCAAGTTAACCAAGGTGATTATTCTTAACTAAGATAAGTACCAGAGTTCAGGATATTGATATTCGGCCTATTTTCGTGTGAGGATTTCTTATCTTGGTGTCTTGCTCTCTCCATACAAAGTATAATGAAAATAACACCTAAAAATAGTAAAAGTAAGATAATAAATAATGTGTTCCGTGTAATCTCAATTGAGTATCCTTTGATTACAGGTTCTTAACCTGCATATTCACGAAGTTGATCTGGATGTTATCCTCAAAAGCATCCATGTGTATCTACAAGAGTTGGGTATGGAGGAGATCAGGAGGAGGTAGCTCTTCCACTAATTACTGATAAACATTCCTTCATGTTGTGCTTTCTTCCACTATAAATTAAGCGAGAATCATCTTAATAGGGCTGGAGCGGATGACAAGCCTCTGCGCATGGTGAAGACTGTTTTGCATGAGCTAGTGAAGCTTCGAGGGACATCAATAAAGGGCCATCTCTCTATGGTTCCCATAGACATGGACCCTCCGCCTATTATTCTTGCATACATCGATCTCAATCTTCAGGTACTAGACAATCAAGCCTCCTCCCTGCGAAAAGAGGTTGCAAAATGAATGAAAACAAAATTTATCCCAAACAGATATTCCGTTTTTACCTGTCCTGGGTCTGATATCTGAGTTATTTTGGGCAACTATATGTCTTCAGACATTAGCAGCTGCAAAAATGTTGACCCCTGGAGGCATAGCGATGCAGAATCATTGGATGGATTCTGCAGCTAATAATCCTGCTCCTGCTACAAACTCTGCAGATGCCCAGCTTAAGGTGTGCATAAAGTGGTATCATTTTGGTTGGCTTGGTTTTCTCTCTCGAAAAATTCTCTGTTTGTACAACTCTCCTACGTACTTTATTTGTTATTTCTTATCTTTTGAATTTGTATGCACTCACAGCAAGAACTTGCTGCAATATTTAAGAAAATTGGAGATAAACAGACTTGCAGCATTGGCTTATATGAGCTATATCGGATAACACAACTATACCCCAAGGTGAAATACACGTGCGCTTTTGTCCTTGAAGTAATTGTTTCACTTGAATGTCCCGAGTGTGTCTAGAATCTAGATGGCTTGTGGGATAGATTCTTTCCCTGGACTCTCTCCTGGTGACAACTCGTTTTTGCTTCTGCTCCAGGTTGACATATTTTCTCAGCTCCAAAATGCCAGTGAAGCTTTCCGGACATATATAAGAGATGGATTAGCTCAGGTTCGTAGATATGTAGCATTTCCTGTATTTATAGGGGCTGCATTGTGTTTCTTGCTGAAATTGTTCACCTGACGTGCTGTCCATTTTCACTAGATGGAGAAAAATGCCGCTGCTGGAAGAACACCTTCAAGTGTTCCACTGGCAACTCCTCCGCCATCTGCATTGACACTTTCTTCCCCAAAAATGGCACCGATGTCACCAGTGAATACAAACTCATTTGGTGACCCTAGATTGCAAAATGTTAGAGCGGATCCTACAAATTTTCATTTACCTCCAGCATACATTGAGGACGAGAGAGGAGGTAATGTTGCCTACAGAGGTCCTTCTTCTGATCAGTTGGAGTATTCTCAGACCCTTGGAGAACAAAGAAACGACAGATTTCCAGCTGGAGGTAATATAAGTTTCTACTATTTTCATTTATTGTCTTGTATGCTTCTGGGTTCTTACTTTCATGTTCTTGTTTGGTTCGAAGCAGAGTTCAAAGGAAACTATACTTTCACTTGAGATCAAAGAACTAGTATCTTCGTGTAGGAAAGTGAATTCTTAGATAAATAAGGGTAACCAGAGAAACCGATCGATGTAAAGTCTGCTACCACAGAGCTTGCTTTCACTTACACAGCAGTCCAAACTATTTATTGATGGGCTGGGTTACTAGGATTATCTCTTCGGAGAATTATACTTGCTAGAATTTTTTACGTGAGCATTAGTTGGACCTTCCAATGCCCCTCCCTATTCACCAGTAGGGAATATTTGAGACTTCAGATATCAAACTTATCTTTTCTTCGCAGTTTCCAGCGGGACACTAGATGTCATCAGAGAGAGGATGAAGAGCATCCAGTTAGCCACAGCCAGTGGAAATCCAGATACCATGAGCAGGCCATTGATGCCAGTGAATGGAAACTTCATGCACAACCAATTGCCACTTTCGCCAGAGCAAACCGTTCTTGAGAATCCAGCTCATGTCGGGGCTCAACCAATGGATGAGAAGGCATTATCAGGCCTCCAAGCCCGAATGGAAAGGCTGAAAAGTGGTTCGTTTGAGCACCTTTAACGTGTTTGAGAGCTGCAGCTTCACAATTTTGGATGGACGTCTCATCTATATCAAGCTGCAGAACATGTGTATGTCGCAGTGTTGTACATAAAGCTTGTCCCAATTTTTAGATTGATCTGTATGTTCTCGATAGCAGTGATGTTGGTGGGAATAGTCCGTGATTAGTTCTTCACAGTAGTGAGTTTTTCTGTTTGTAATGTTATGTTACGAACTGTTTGCTTGTAATAGAAACTCTTGAGAGTTAAGGCTCCGAAGCTTTGTTATCAAGGGTTGAAAATAGAGCAGCTATATGAAGATGTGTAATAGTTGCACATCATGGAAAAGATGCGTCTCATGATTTGTAACTTGAGCCTTGTTTGATATCGCTTCTGGTATTGTCTTCTAATTCAGTTTCGTAGTATTGAAATCAAGACCTCATTCGCGTTAGTCATTTTTTAAGTTCAAAAGCAATCGTCCAGGACTTGAAGGAGGATATTAGCCAAGTACAGGAGAATGGAAAATGTCTCGGGAGTATCTGATTTTACATTTGGTGATGAAAACTTTTTCTTTTTTGTTCTACAAGATTTTTTACTATTACAACCCCGATCAGCAACTCCATATCTAGTTAGAATATTAACTTCTGATATTTATATCTATTACTTCATCTCTTTCAAAAAAATATAATGGATTGATTGAGTATGTATATATCGATATAAAGTTTGATATGTGTATAATAATGATTAAATATATTTTTTATAAAGTTATCTTAAAATATCAATGATTGTATAATTTACGTATTTTAACATAATATATATTGTTCGATGATCACACATGATTTGATTTAAAAAAATAAGATTTATATTCATATGTTATATTTTTCGTGGAAGAGAAGGAAAAATATATATTTCCTTCGTCCTATGAGAAACCCAACATTTGTCACGTAAGTAATAAAATTGATCGTGTTACGAATGATCCGCACGACAAACAAATAATTTTTTTCATAAAATTATCGTGAAATATCAAAAATAATTTTATTTATATATTATAATCCTGAGTCAAAATAAAATTTATATCATATTATTCAACACTTAGAAAAGAGTAATGCATCAAAATATATGAATAGTGAATTATTGTTCAGTGCTGCACTTTTCATGAGGACGAAGGGAGTATTATCTTTAATACTTTAATATTTACTTAGACATGATGTTTTCAATTTATTTTATTTCATATTATAATATTTGTATATTTTATATTTGATTACTCTATATATATGGAGTATGTTTTCATTAATAAAACTATGGGATAATTCCTGGTGAATACCACTTGAAATATTTTATTTCAAGAAGATATCACCAAATATTTTTACTTCCCAATAGATCCCAATTTACTAAAAATGTTCACAATGTTTGTCCCACTCCATCAACTTCTTACGAAATTCCCTTGATAACGGTCCTATCATCTCCTTGTCCTCCTTGATCATAAAGGCCGAAGTCATAAAGGACGACCACGTCCTCGATATCGACGACGATTCCCATTTGAAACTCTCCACCAAAGCTACTTTGATATCGCGGCCATCGACATTGACATCGATATTGACATCCCCTCGTGTTTACCATCACTTTTTGCGCTCTCCCTTGTCGAATCAATGATGACCGATTTAGATTGGTGACGAATACATTTGATTTGATGATAGGTTTTGTTTCGGTGATGGGTGGTTTGGTTTTTTGGATTGGTTTGACCTTGGTTAATGATGATCTTGATCGACAAGTAGTACGTCTATGGAAAAAACTAGTCCGCCTAATGAAAAACACAATTAATACATCTCTGCAAAATAAGTAGTAGGGTGTGAAAAAAAAAAAAAAGCAATACGCCTAATTAAAAAACATAACTAATACGCATGTGCAAAAAAAAAAAAATAATAATACGCCTAGTAAAAACATATCTAGTGCATCTGTGCAACAAGATGAGTATGCCTAGTTAAAAGCACTATTACACCTATGAAAAAAAAACTAGTATACCTGCACAAAAATAAATAAATAAATCCTAGTACGTCTAGTTAAAAACACAAGTGATACGTCTATGAAAAACTAATATACCTAATTAAAGACACAACTAATACGTCTATGGAAAAAGTAGTATGCTCGTGCAAAAAAAACTAGTACGCCTAATTAAAAATACAAGTCATACATATGTGTAATAAAAGTAGCATGTCTGTGAAAAAAAAAAAAGCTATTATGCCTAGTTAAAAACACAACTAGTACGTCTTAGAAAAAACCTAATACGTCTAACTAAAAACAGAACTAGTCCGTTTACACACAAAATACTCTAGTATGTCCGTGCTAAAAAACTAGTACGCCTAATAAAAAAACACATTATTTAGTACGTCTGTGCAAAAAAATAATACGGTTAATTAAAAACACATCATCTGGTCGTCTCAGATTATCGACAGAGGGTTCCATATAAAAAGGACAGAATGACAGAGTCCCAAGAATAGCGGGAGATCTCACTCTACCGATCAAACACATGAAGCCACATGAGTGGCATCTCCCCTCCGGTGTCATCTGGGAAGAGCCGAGATCCTATCAAATATAAAATATATGCTCTGGCGTATCTAGTAACTGACTGCTCATCCACATCGGTCGATAGCTCTCTGAAATGACTACGAAGCCAGGCAATAGTATAGTATGATCTTCGGCGGTCACCCGGAGTCTATCCAAGAAGCTGACCGCAGAAGGCGTAATAGTCACCTCCAGTAGGAATGATGATTGACGTCCCATAGCTATGAAAACCAAGAAGTAATGCTACATCCTCTAGCGTCACTGTGACTTCCCGAGTAGGAATGTGTGCGTCTTACGCCTCAATCTTGCCACTAGTGCTGTAATCAACCAATGATCGATGGGAATGTCCACTATCTTGTGAAACCATCGAAACCCTACTCCGGTTGACGTAAGTTGTTCCAATACCTTCGGATATGGGTCCCATGAATGATATCATGTGATTAGAAAAAGATCCGACTTTTAAAATATAAATAATAAAAAGAAAGTATATATATATTATTAATAAGTTATACATAACCTCTATATCAATCAAAGTAAAGAGAGTAAGATCTCAATCTCGTCTCTCCATATGACCTCTTCTCTATGCTGCGCCTGACGAGTCAGAATCATACCGAATAATAGACTTGAGATGTAGACATCGTCAATAATCTCTTCCTCCATTTCTAGGGATACTGGAGCATTACTATTACTGCCTCATAAGAAATAACTCCTGGATAATCTCATTCGGGGTAGTATCTAATTAAATAATCACATGACAAGGATAAATATAATGAGATGAATAACTTTTATATTTTTATTACAGGTTATAAAGTTGTCTCAACATGCGAAATAGAAATGATACAAATGAATCTAAAACAAATGATGGAACAATCTCCTCATTGATCCGTGATGAGTATTGCTCGGCCTCAAAGTTCTTTCTCCAAAGTTGTTAGGCCGCCTTATTCAATAGAGGTCAAACACGCCTTCAATGGGTGGAGCAATAGGTGGTAGTTGAACATAAGGTTCGTTTGGAGAGTTCTGACCGTTATGGCCGGGTTGCCGGCAATTTGTGCACATAGGCCATGAAAACCTAGAACTACCGGCTCTATTGGGACAACTCAGTGTGTTATGCCCAACTTTCTTACACTAACGACAACGGATGTCCCCTCGAACACGTCAAACATCTATCTCATTATGGATACGATGTGTCCTCGTTCTGCCCTTATTCCTCTTTATTTTCGGCCAAGGCATGATGATGGGACCTTCGTAGAGGGCCAGGCACTCGGATCAAGAACAACCCTAAACTGTGGTGTCCAAGAGCTGAGATGAGTGGTCATCCTGTAGCAATCATCGACGTATGGAATTGGATCTACATGAAATTGCATATAAACACTTCATGGCGTGACTACAAGGATAGGGATACAGCTGCCATTTCCCACAAGTACATGTGTGTTCCAAGAAGTTGACCTCGTGAATGTGGTTACCTTTGATCATTGGCTCGATCCACAAATGACTGGTGTTTACCTCGAAACACACAGGATCGTGATGGAACATAGTGCCGACATGATTGTGTGCCTTGTTTTTCTTACTCCAAATATGATGCATAACTAAAGAGCTTACCACCAACCTCTTAGCAATCTCTGCCTAATACTTCATCCTTCGACTTGTGAAATAAAATTACAGCGGTGGAATGTGAACTGCACCAGTGCAGTAATAGTGATAGATCGACCATCCTTGAGGAAAGAATTGAAGATCTCTGATTGGTTGGTCGCCATGATACCGTATCTCCTGCTCCCGTCACAAGCCAACGACCATTTCTCGACATCACATGCATTAATTGTCCAGTCATATGCCCTTTGACTCTCCTATTGTATCTTGCGTCATCGATCGTTTAAAACACGTCTTCAATCGATTTCCCCAGGCTTTTGAACTCATGTGCTTGCCAAAATATTGGCGAAGTGGCGAGCACATGCAAGATAACATGCATTGGGTTCTGACCAACGTTCAGACTCGCGCAACACCCTCAAAATACCAGCATGGCGATCAGAAATGATAAAATTGCCTGCTCTGTCGCCCACCGCCTACACAATGATAATATTGAAATGATTAAGCGATGCATGTATTCCTTATCAATTAAGTTCTTTAACTTTAATTATAAAAAATTAAGGGGGTAAACTGTCTAAGAGTTTTGAAGAAGTAAGACCACGTCTCAACCGACTTCTTCTCGTGCACCGCAAAAGCAATGGGAAAAAGATGATTATTAGCATTATAGCTCACTACAATGTACATGGTGTCGTGGTACTTCTCTTGAGGAAAGTAGAATCAACGCTGATCACGGGGCAACAATGCTTCCATCCTTCGATTGAGGGTTTGAAAGACCAAAAAAATAGCATTGAACCACATATGATTGGGAATATTTATTGGCATACAATGATAGATTACCATAAAATCAGGATTGGTTAGGTTCACGATATCCAAAAATTTAGGAAGGCGATTTTTATAGAGGGAAAGGGGTTACTCCCTCGTGCCTCGGTCGATGTGGGTTTATCCCAACCAACGACGCCCTGCGTCTTCATCCCAACTAAAAGCGCAGGGCATCTTTTTCTAGTAATGACGCCCTGCGCCTTCTCTCACTATATTTTGAAAAAATATCTACTTTGGTAATTAAGTTGTTTGTAATCCTAGTTTGATAATTTTATTTGTAAAAAAGGCCAAAAAAGTAAATGGCTTTAAGTGATGTGGGTATGTTTGAGTTTATATTGTGCATGAGGTGTTCTGTTATGAAGGACGGTGTATGTGGCCTTGATAGCCTTACATGAAATGTTGTAAGTCATGGGTTCAAGGGAAACTACAAGCTTAGGGTATGGGTGAAAGCTTATAATGATTAGAGGTAATAAAAAGAAGGGTATATTGGTTACCATCATTTATTTCAATTTGCTATAGTTTCTTACACTATGTTTTCCCTTTCTATGAAAAAGACAAAGACATCAAGGATATGGCTTTTACTTGAGATTTATGCATGTCCTAGGGTCTCGATGGATGGGTAGGCAATAGGGGAGCTGATAATAGGTGATTGTGTATATTTGTATATATATACTGTTTAATGTACATATTGCAAGATAAAAATGATATGGGAAATAGGGAATTTATTAGATTGTAGGAAGAGAGCTCAACACTATTTACTTATCTATGATACTTCTATTGATACAAAATATAATTTATGGTAGTGATATCTTGTTTAATAATTACATTACATCTAGATCATAGTAAGGCATGGTTTGACCTTGGTTGAGTCGGAATGGTTGAGGCTACGTTATCTATGTTATGTATGCCTGATAATGGGTGTTACACGTTTTATGCGTAGTTTTGGTACGTTATGTGAATTAGTAGCACATGAGTATAAAAAGGGGGTTATATTAAATATACCATGGGTGATCGGTTTATAACCAACAAGACTTGACATTGGGATCGAGATCGGGCATGTATGTTCTGTGATTATCTTGTGTTATTTTTATATGGATGTTAGAATATAGTTCATGATAACTGTTTAACCTCTGGGGATATTAAATACAAACAACACTTGTGTGCCACATACATGATAAGAAAGACCTTGATTGTATATATGTGAATGAAAAAAATGTCATCAGACTAATGAACGACACATAATATGTAAGAGTCCTTCTATACGTGTGAAGGTTGAGCATGGTGTGTAATTTCTTAGATCTATTAAGATCGTGATTTGTTGTCATTTGAAATGTTGTGATGACGAAAGTTGAGTTTGGCATCCCTTCTCGGATTCGTATGGATCGTTCATTGTTTCTTTGATAGCCTTTATGGCTTTAGATTGAGATAGTGGACTCCAATTGTTTATTCTTTGAGTTATCATCATGGGTGAGGAAAGGACTAGCTAGGGAGAGGTGGGCAACATAGTTCACCTCTTTGCATGCAGCGACAGTGCACTGAGGTTGAGGACAATATAGGCCCAATCAATCTTGGCCCTGACAACAATAGCGACGACAATCTTGAAGTTGAACCTCGAGATCTGATCAACTAAAGTAGTCTGACACAACAGACACTTCTTCACTATGGACGCATAGTGAAGACTGCATAGGCATAGAAAACCATCTATAGAGTTTCTCATCAGTAGATGCAAATGTAATATCATCAACATAAATTTGAACAATTAGTAGGTGATTATTATCTCTTTTCAGAAATAAGGTTGTGTCTACTTTGTCTTTGTTAAAACCTTTCTCTAAAAGAAATAAGGAAAGAGTGTCATACCATGGCCTTGGTGCTTGTTTAAGCCCATAGAGTGCTCTATGTAATCTATAGACGTGTTCTGGTCTATCAGAATCTTTAAATCCAGGTGGTTGTTTATTTTTTGATATAGACTTCCTCCTAATGTTTGCCATTGAGAAATGCACTTTGACATCCATCTAGTAGACTTTCATATTCTTGGATGTAGCATATGCCAAGAATAGTCTGATTGTCTCAAGTTTGGCTACTAGTGCAAAGGTTTCGTCACAATCTATCCCCTCTTGTTGAGAATATCCTTGTGTAACCAACCTTGTCTTGTTTCTAATAATGAGTCCATCCTCGTCCATCTTATTTTTGAAGACCCATTTTATCCCAATAATCTGATGGTTATTGGGTTTTGGAACCAATTCCCACACATTAAGTATGGTGGATTGATTCAGCTCCTCTTGTATGGAGTCTATCCAGTTAGGATCCATTAGGGCTTCCTTGATGCTCTTGGGCTCCATCTGAGATATGAATGAAGTAAATAAACATTTGTTGGCAATAGAAGACCTTGTTTTGATAGGTGCCATTGCATCTCCAATGATCAGATCAGTCATATGCCATTTTGTCAAATAAGTATTCTTGAAGTGATTTGTATTGTCTTCCTAATGTTGATCTTGTTATTGTACTGACTGATCATCTATTTGAGCTTTGTTTGTCTATTGAGGGTTGTCTGAGGAGTTGTTTGTTGGCTGTACTATTGCTGTCTAATTCGGTACAGACTCAAGTTGTCTAATTTCCATCAGACTATCAGTTTGAGGCTGAAATCTGGGTTCTTGTTCAGGTGGTTCCTGGACACATTCCTCATCAAGACACAATCTTCTCTTGGTTGAGAAAGGTTAGTCTCATCAAAGAAAACGTGAACATACTCCTTAATTTTCAGAGTTGACTTATTGTAAACTCTGAAATCTCTACTCAAAATAGAGTATCCTAGGAATATACCTTCATCAGATTTGGGTTGTAGCTTATGCAAATAATACTTGTCATTATTATGTATAAAACATTTGCCCCAAAATATGTGGAAGTACCCAATGTCGGGTACTATGCCTTTCCATAACTCACAAGGATTTGTTTTGTACATGGCATGTAGTATAAGCTGCTTCAACCCAAGACTTTTTAGCTATAGAGGAATCAGCTAACATTATCCTGGCGACTTTTATTAGAGTTCTATTCTTATGCTCAGCAACTTCATTCTGTTGGGGAGTTCGAGGAGTAGAGAAATTATGTTGTATACCATAGGCATCACAAAATTTCTCCATTCTTGTGTGTTCGAACTCAGTCCCATGGTCACTTCTAATTTCTAGGATGTTGATGCCTTTTTCATTCTAAATTTGCCTCATAAACCATGTAAGTACAGAGTAAGTCTCATCTTTGGTGTGTAAGAAAAACCCAAGTATATATCGAATAATCATCTATCATAACTAAGATGTATCTACTGTGTCAAAAGCTAAGAGTGGTAATAGTACCACATATGTCCATATGCAGAAGTTGTAGAGGTCCTGTGATAGTCTGATTCGTGATATCTTTTAGGGTATACTTAATTTGTTTACCTATTTGACAAGGACCACATAGTCTGTCTTTGTCAAAAACAATATTAAGTAAGCCTTTTACTTGCTTCTTTCTTAACAAGTGAGTAATATACTTGAAATTCAAGTGTGACAACTTCCTATGCTACACCGACTTCTGAGTAGCATAATCCCTTGTCAACAAACATGAATCTCTTGCCAAAGGACTATGAAAGTCAACTATATAAATATTTCCTTTTTTTTACCAACCAACTTTGTTGAGTTGTTAACAGTGTCCTTCACAAGACAATTGGTTGTCTTGAAAGGTCACTGTTAACCCTTTGTCACAAAGTTGGCTGATAGATAATAGGTTGTAAACTAGAACCTCTACATATGTCATATTATGAATTATAATGGTACTTGTACCAAGGGTACCATACCCTCTAGTCTTAACAGTCCCCCTATCATCAAAAATAATATTTGGTCCATCTTTGGTTATATAATCTAATAGTAAGGAGAGATTTTCAGTCATATGTCTTGAGCATCCACTTTTCAGATACTAGATTTGTTCATGATGCTTCTGCAAGATATTCAATTAACCACTCTTAGTCCCCAAACTTATTTTGGGTCCAATTGGCTTAGCCTAACTCGATCGCCAAATGGCTAAGTAAGAACTCGCAAAGAGAGAATTAGAACTCAGACACATTTTTGAGAGGAAAACATATTGTATTGCTCTCGGGTTTTTGTAGGATTGTAACTCGTGAAGGATTGTGGAGATCGCGGAGATAGTTTGGCAAATGAGCCAAACATCTCCTTATATATAACTCAATTGAACATTCTAGAGACTCTTCTTCTCCTAGAGTTTTCTAGAATACTCTACAAATACCTCTACATATTTACATGGTCTTAGAGTTTTTCAGAATTCTCCAGAGTTTTGCGTAAGCTTGAAGAAATCTCTAGAACCTGGACCTTCTTCTTGATGGACCTGTGTCTTGGGCATCATCAACTTGTCACGGGCTTCGCTTTAAGCCACTTTGGATTGGGCTTTGTTTTGGCCCGTGATAATAGGCTATCATAAAAATAGCCGAATCTTGATTCTGTCATCAAGATTCGATTGCAGCGGAAATTCTTATGTATAGAAATAAGTCTGTTAGAGTCGAACGAATGTTATGTTTAGGAAATCAAGAACAGATCAAAAACTAAAAAATAACATACACACAATTTACATGGGAAACCCTAGTATAGAGAGAAAAACCCATGACATAAAGCACAACAATCCACTATAATCAAAAGATTACAGGTAGGATTTCAGGGTCACCTTCAACCTCTGAATTTTCCAGGCTCACTCAACAAACCAAGTATCAATTAACAACTAGATCACCACGGATCTAAACATCGATCACACAAGATCGTAATCAATCGAACAAGTATCATAACAAATCACTTGCCCACAATTAGAGAAATCAAGAGTAATCAAGAACTCACAATTAAAGAAATTTGAATCTTCTCAGAAGAAGTTCACCAAGATGTCGTAACCCAAGTACAGAAGATGATGAATTTCAAGACTCTTCAAAAGTAGCAAATGCATTCATGCCCCTATAAGCTGAAAAGTCTTTTTGCCTTTCAGTATTTTGTCACCTTTATAGATGACTTTTCTCGTATGACATGATTATTCTTGTTGCACGATAGATCTGATGTTATCTCTATGTTTCATATATTCATCTCTAAAATTCCTACTCAGTTCTCTACTAATATCAAGGTCATACGCACTAATAATGCACGAGACTATACGGGTAAACAGTTTCAGGATATTTGTTCTCAACAAGAGATTATTTATCAAACCTTTTGCGCTTACACTCCCCAACAAAATGGAGTTGCTGAGCGTAAGAATTGTCATCTCCTAGAGGTTGCTAGAATCTTATTATTTCATATGAAAATTCCTCGTATATACTGAAACTTTACTTTGCTTACTGCATGTCATCTTATCAATAGAATGTCTTCCGTTATCCTAGGAAACAAATCCCCATTCTCTCTTCTATATCATTATAAGTCTCCATTTACTGTCACTCCTAGGGTATTTGGATACACGTGTTTTGTTTACTGTCGTGGTCCTACTCAAGATAAGTTAGCCCCTCGTGCATCTCGGTATTTTTTCGTTAGGTATTCTCCTGAGACAAGAAAAACTACTATATCTGTCGATGTCACTTTCCTTGAACAAGTACCTTACTCTATTTCTTCGGGATCTCTATTCTCCTTCTTCAAATCGTTTCCTCAATCTATTATTGGTGAGGTAGACCCATCATCTTCACCTGCTCTTGCTCCGCTTCTCAACCTACTCCGGATGATCTACCCATTGCCCTTTGGAAGCGCCCTCGTAATTGCACTTTATATCCCATTGCTAATTTTATATCGTAACATCGTCTCAACCCCTCTCTTCTTAAGTTTGCATATGTTTTGTCATCTATTTCTGCTCCTACTTCAATGAGAGAGGCACTTGCACAACCAAGATGGAAAGCTGCTATGGATGAAGAGATATCGACTCTGTGGGAAAATGGCACATGGGATGTTGTTCCCACTCCTCCAAGCCAGTCTTGTGTTAGTTGCTGTTAGATCTACACGGTAAATTACAATCCCGACGGATCAGTTGTAAGATTAAATGCTCGTCTTGTGGCTAGAGGATTTACCCAACAGCATGGTATTGATTATGAAGAGACATTTTCTCTAGTAACCAAGCTCAATACTGTTCACGTGTTTGTCTCACTTGTTGTGTACTGTTTATTGCCATTGTATCAGCTTAACATCAAGATTGTCTTTCTACATGGTGACTTGACAAAAACTGTTTACATGCTCCAGCCTCCTGAGTATGAGATTGCGGGGGAGAACCATGTGTGTCGTCTTCGAAAGTCACTGTATGGGCTCAAACAATCTCCACGAGCACGGTTTGAGAAATTCAGGAAGGTTGTACAGATCATTATAACCTATTGATTAGCTAGGAAAGTGAATGGTCTTATTGATAATGAGAAAGTGATCGGTACGGTGTTCCTATGGTTGTAGTGCTGCGTTCACAGAGACAAAATCGTTGTATCTTGAAAAGCGGTCGACATAGATCCGTGAGCACCAGTAGCGGGATGGTAACGTCTTAAAGGGCTTATCCTTGCCTCGACTTCATTGGCATATACTGTTCTGGTTTGCTTGTTGCATCCTGTTCTTCATTTTCAATTTCTTATTTCGATTTCTGTACTAATCTACTAACATCTTGATATCTCCTTAACCTAAAAAGACTACAATTCAATGAGTATAAGCCCCTAATGAATAAGATACTGGCTCCAATCAGTTCATGAGAGGTCAGGCAGCTCACTTACTCTGGAAGGGTTCCACTAATTACCTCTGTTCTCAAACCAGAGCAGGTTTATTGGAGTCCAATTTTTGTTTTGCTTCAAGAAGTTAATTTTTGTTTTGCTTAAAGAATATATTGTTTAGACATCGTTTTGTCTTTTGGCTTGCAATCAGGATTAGGCTCAGGACAATGGAGAGATTGATGCAGTTGAGGCTTATTTATGATGATGTCTGTATATTTTGTATACAAGCTGTTGAGAACAGAGGCCATCTTCTCTTCCATTGCTATTATTTGAGTGAGGTATTGGTTTCAGTTCTCAATTACTTATAGTTGCAGTAGTTTGGAGTTGATTGGCAAGCTTTGGTCACATGGTTAAAGAAAGTATTGCGAGGAAAGACTGCTCTTGCTGCGGGAAGGAGAAAGATCATATTTGCTATGAGATTTGGGGAGAGTGAAGTCGCTGGAATTTTAAGCATGAATATTTGTCCCCTGCGCCCTTTGGCTCAACGTAATAGTACCCTGATGTAGGCCTTATTTCATTTGTTGTGCTTTGTTCAGATCATTGATGTATAGGATCCTGATGATGTAATTCTAGGCTTATGCTCTTTGCGCTTTTTTTTCATAACTTATGAGGCCTTGTACTGGATTTTAAGCTAAATAAAATTAACAAGATGTGGAAACATCACTAAATCCAATTTTTTCATAATGTTCATTCATAAATACCTTCATATATGAGTTGGTTCATGAGGTTAAAAGTGCACAAATTTGTGAGTCTGTTTAATCTATTGTAGAACTGAACTTCAAGTCTGTCCAACTACTATATGAGGCTAAAATTAAGATTAAAACATTTTGAAAAGAATCTATTATTACCTTCGTTCAATGAAAAATATGCTACTTGCTTAATTTGAATGTCCTTTAAAAAATTATAGTATAATATTTTTATGTTTGGAAATTTTTTCCTATAAAATTATCAAAACATTTTATCTTTTATTTTATATCATATCAACTTATCCCATAATTTTTCTCCCACTTCTCTCTCTCACACATAATCCAAAACACCAATAAATTTTACTTTCAACCTTTTACACATAACCCCCTCAAGGATGTCTCTATTTTCAAAACTGAAGAAATTATGTTCAAAAGATTAAAAGTTTATGGGTTATTGTAGGATCGAGATAATATAATGTTAGACTTGTTACGAAAATTATATATATATATTAAATAAGAAAATAATATTTAATTTTTCTCAATTGTCATCCCATTGTATTTTATCATCCTAATTATAAAAATAATCATTTAATCTTTTAAATTTTGAAAAATCTT